>CXYZ01011466.1:118533-134465 GCA_900006705.1 Sonneratia caseolaris
TTAAAATTATAGAAAAAACTTTTAAAAAAATGGTAAATTTTAAAGAGTTTTACTTAATTTTGTTCAAATTTAGCAATATTCTTGATGATCCTTCAAATCACAAGGCAAGGCCTGAGAGCTTTAGGAGCCTTTTTCTTGCAACGTGCAAATCGACATGAAGAATCCTTGCTCGAATAGGTCTTTTTCGCGGGCCGTACATTTGGCTGAATACATAAAAAAAAAGTGAACATGTTGATGGCCTTTACAGCTAATGGTCCCATTGAACCAACAAAGAAAAAAAAAAAGAAAAGAAAGTGGTCCCGGCTCTAAGGCTCAAAAGATTCCCATCAAAATTGACCCTCAAGGAGGACAGCACCACACAAAACCATATGACCGTTCAGGGTGGAATTATAATGAAAAGTTGATATATATTATCTTTTTTTAAAAATAATAATTATGTATATTTTAAAATAAAATTTTTAATAACATACATTTAATTTTTAAATTTAACGATAATATGGGACATGACACATTAATAAAATTTTTATTTTATCATTAGTCGAAATTTGTTACGTCGACACACCATATCAATAATTTATCGACAAGTTACTGTACTACGTCATCAAATATATAGTACTAAAAATAAAATTGAGGTACCAAATGGAGCAAAGACGTAAGAATTATAATATGATTATCCCCTTATGCAGCCTCGAGCAATCAAACTACTGAGCAGAGCACAAAACGGTCATGGAGTCTCTCCAACGGTAGTTTTTCCAAAGAAAGCATTGATAAATTAGTATGAGGAAAGATAAAAATTCTCCCTAAATTGGTGAGTAAACAGTTGATGATAGAACGAACATCAGCAGGGGAACACGCTCTAGCGATGATGCGGGCAGAAGACGACGACGTAGTTGCCCCTCGTGCAGGTCGCTATGCTGGTGGGATCATCGTAGGCGTATGAGTAGGCCCTAGGGCAAGCGCTCTTGAATATCCTCGAGTACGCCGTCGGCTTGCACGCCTGCGGGCTCCCGAATCTCCCCGTGCAGCAGTACCTAAACGCACAGCAGCAGCATCACAGAGAGCTTGACTCCTTCCGAGTAACGATGGCGTCACTGTGTCGATTTCGAATCTTGAAATAATGAGGAGCAGGAAAATACAGTACGCAAAATAATGCATACCTGGGGGAGTTGAAGGCCGAGCAGGCGCTCTTGCAGGCGACCACCATGTTGTCCTTGGACCGGACCTGGAGCCCGACCGGGCACTTGTTGTTGAGGTCGCTGATGCAGCCAGCGTAGCTGCACTTGCCCGAGCCCTTGAAGGGCATTATCGACATGCCGAGGTTGTAACCGTCCACCAGGCTCACATCGTAGAAGTCCTGGTCCTCCCCGAGGGTTATCTCCGCCAGTGTGGCCGGCGGGGCTCCGCCGATGCCGTTGCAGTGGAGGGAGCCGCCGCAGTCCCCCGTGGCGCAGCGGCCTCGACCTGATGCATCGAAGGTGCAGCCGTGGCGGCCCCAGAAGCGGCCCGACCAGAGAGCAGGGAGGCGGAGCCTGTGGGCCTTGTTCGGGGGGAGCATGAAGCCGCCGCGGGCGAGTAGGGGCTTGCCGGCGCCGGGCTGAATTCCCGGCCACACTTTGTAGGGGCACCTGTTGAACAACGTCACGGTCGTGGCAGCGGACACCTCATCTGTCAGTCAAGTAAAGCAGCTTTCCATTTCGTCATGCGGGTCTCGGTTAATTAGAAGAAGCATATACAATCTATGAACACACGTATTGAACACATATTTGGTAGATCGAAGATGAATGCGCGGTAGAGACGCAACACAATGTGCTTTCATATGTGGAGTCGTTTTGGCAGCCATTGATGCTAGCTCGTATTATTAAAGACGAAGAAATATCTGAACATAACCAACGCAGGGGAGAAGATGTTTCTCGTATAGATATGTTTGTGGACCTGCAGCGTCGAGGGCGAGGAGAACGATGAGAAAAAGGCTGAGGAGAGGCCTCAGCTTCGCCATCACCGCCGCCATTGCCGACCTGATCCCCACAGGCAGAGCCAAGAGAGCTTCTCAAGCCTCGGTGGAGAGTTAAGAGTGTGAAACTGTGTGGCCGTGAGCGGGTGAAACGGTAAGACTGTGTCCTCAATCTCTCTCTCTCTATCTCAGTTTCTTCACACTCACAGTCACAGGTGGAAACCATCAATGGTGCATTAATAGGGAGGGAAGGATCAGGGGGAGTAAGTGAGTGTCACTGCTGGCACACACTCGTGCAGAGTTTTAAATAATTATTATGGGGTTAGAATAATGATATTATAAATTTATTTTTGATTATCCCACATAAGGTATCTCTTTTTATTTTAAGTTTGTGAGCTTTTTAAATAATCAAAAATATAATTTTAGTTTAAATCAGATTGATAAGAAATGTAAATTTTTTTTTATTTTGACCATACTTAAATTTGAGAACTTGCATAGGAAAAAAAAAACAGAGAGAAGAAGAAACCGATCGGTGATCTACTCCGACTAATCTATGTTGAGGGTTGGCTGATTTCTTTGGCCCGTTGAAAAAGTGATAAACAAACTCGAGTAAAAAGTTCACCGCTTTTCCTCCCTCCCGTTGATCTCTACCTCTCTGTCGTGCACCGGGTGACCCATCATTGTCCCCTTCTTTCTTTCACACACTTCGATTGCTACACGCGGGCTCCGTAGCTTTTTACCTGCTATGGGTATTCCGCCGCGAGGAAGGGACACTTATAATGGCCCGTCGTCTGTATAGTTCGTGGTCAATACAGTTGCGATATAATCAATTCGTGTACACTTATCAATGATCTACATCGAGCCTCGACGTAGTATCCTAAACGAATCACTCCTGTGGAATGTGAGATAGTGTCTATGTGATCCGACGGTTTTATTTCATGCAAGGGTTGAGATTCGTGAGAGATCTGGGTCACATTGCAGGGGGCGTTCCAGTGAGAGGACAAAAGTGGGCACGGGGTCCGAGAGGATGTCAGAGGGTCAGTGGGAGCAGGGTTGTCCCCTTCACCAATTCACATGGCCGGAGGAATCCCAAGTCCGACGTGCCCCCACAGCAAATGCAGAAAGAGGGATCATTACATCAATCAACACGAAGCTACAATTTTCGAAGACAGTGGGCAGAATTTAAGGGGAGACGGGCTTTGATACAATGAAAACTATCCCCCCCCCCCTGACAACCGTTTTTAGTGCTCGACCATGTCCGGTGCCTACCTACTTACTACAAGACCTTTCTGGCGATCCAGAGCAAGCGCTGGCAAGAAAAGAGCGGAATTTGAGGAAGGAGAGGAGAAAAGGAAGCCACCATGCCTGATCAACGGATGGAATGCGGCCATATCAAAGCTCCCTCCTCACCACATGCTCAAGGTGATTAATCTTCTTGCCCGGGCCCGGCCGGGACGACTCTACGGCTGGCTACCTTCGGTTCTGACATGCTCGTCGACTGGGTGAAGACACGAACTTCTCGTAGCACACACGCTCGACTTTTCTGCCGTATAGTCTGAACTCGATTTGCGTTTAAGAAGATCCATCTGACTACTATTAATCTATCTTCTCCCTGTCTCTGCTGGTTCTTGGTCTCGTAAATGGCGGTGGCTGCAGTCCAAAATCTCGTAGGGAAGAGAGGGCTTTGGGGCTGGGTGTCCACTACCATTAAAAAATAATAATAATAAGAATAATTTAGCATGCTAAATCTTATAAATATAAAAATTTTATAATTATAAGAGTTATATAATTTAAGATTTAAATTCGGTAAGTTTATGAACATGGATGGATGGAGACAATGAGCATATGATTAAAGGCCTAACCTTTTGGTTACAATGTCAAATGTATTAATAGACCTTAGATGCTTTGATCTGTTCCTAACTCTTTAACTTTTTAGGGTTTTATTCTTCTTCTGTTCATCGGGTCTATGCTGGGCCAAACTGCAGCCCTCTCTGTCCTTTCTCAGATAAAGTAGTGATCAATCGACAAGGCAGGCACCGCCCCACGGGCATCCCCATTAGGTCGATCAACTTTGCAGCGATTCCCTTTCTCAATAATTCAGCTTTATAAGACGAGAATGAGACCACATTAAAATTACAGAGACAACACAGCCACCGGCTTGAAACGAGAACCGGTGCTGTTGAAATCTAAATAGCAGCAACACGACCACTTAATAGGTACAGATAGATATAACGCGGGAAACCGACCATCCGGTCCCTCAGTTCTTCTTGGCGATGAAGAGGCCCCACAGCTGTTCACCCGAAAAACTCCTCACCAGCTTCGCCTTCCACCCGCTGACGATGTCGTCATAGTCTTGCTGCAAGCATTTGTGGCACCAGGAAAGGATTAGTGACGCAGATGAATTGATGCGAGAAGCAAGGATGTTTAGGAGCAGGCGAGAAAGAAAGAGATACCTCGGAGAAGTCGCAGACGAATGCTTCCTTTTCCTTCTCGACGGCGTCGAGCTCCCTCTGCAGAACTCTTATGAACTGGAAGCACAAGCAGAACGTAACCAATTCGGGTTAGGACATGAACGAGATTGGCTTTCATACCGCGAGGAACAACTGAGATTATTATGGACCTGATCGGTTCGATCCTCTGCAACGACCTCATTGAACCCAGCATCCCTGAGCATCTGAGACCCGATAAGATAAGAGAAAGTAAGGACTCTGCAGGGATGGGATATGATAGAAGGGGGGACGGATAAGAGGATCTGGAGACGATCAGCATACCTGACCGTATGCTTTCACATCGTGGAGGTCATATCCTCGCTGCTTAATATAAGCTTCAAACTCGGGTGAAGGTGTTCCAGGGCTTTTACAGTAGTCGCTGATGAGAACTTTACCTCCGGGCTTCAGCCACTTGAAAAAAGATCTGAACAGCGCAGGTTTGTCCTAGAGAAGGCATGGAAAGCGAGTGGTGAGAAATTGCAGATGGAGGCACAAACAGGCAGATATGGACCGGACTTAATGGGATATTCAAAATGACTGATAACACGTATCCAATTGATCACAAATGGATAAGTAGTTCAGATTCAGAAAAGAACAGGGCAAGATCGGGTTTCTTCGAAGAAACTTTTACGGATAGAGAAGTTCTTTATGCCGTAGAGTAAGTTCTCGTGCATAATATGCATGATCCTTCACCGTAAAACTAAAACTGAGCGGAAGAAAGAGCGTCTCACCTGAATGTGCAAAATAGTGTCACGGCTGTAAATCACATCGAATGAGTTCTCAGGGTATTCCTTGGTGGTGCAGTCAGCAACTTCAAATTCGACAGAGCATTTGAGCCCAATAGCATGCTCAAGAGCGAAAGAGATCATATTTATTGAGAGATCGATGCCGAGAACCTCAACATCGTACTTCTCGGCCATGTAGAAGTCCCCTCCTCCGATGCCACAGCCAACATCTAAAACTTTTTGGCCAGGCTTCAGTTCCAGCTTCTCCACGAACTCTTTGGTAGTTTCTGCATACGCAGGCTATCATACTTAGGCTGAATCACCAAATTGTCAGAATCATGGGAAACTCTTGCGCCCTCGTGTCATGACAATGCTTACAAAGCATACTTCACATTCAAAGACAAGTCAGGGCAGAATAAATGGGAAAAAAAATTTGGGAAGAACTGAGGAATACCGATTCCTCCTGTGCTAACGAATCCTGGACCGAAGACACGTTCATATCGCAGTATGCCACTGGATTTATACTGGACATTGTCCAAGAACCGCTGGAACCCTTTGTCCTTCTCTGACTTAACCTTCTGCCAAATCCAGCAAATCTGCATCACACCAACAATGGACTCATATTATCATCCTTGGAATGATTCATATGAAATGATGTCGGATAAATTATGCAAAAGATGATTGCCTGATTCTGATTCTTCTTGTTCCTCACATAAGCTCCTATGCACTTGCAGCTAACAAGAGAGAGCTCAAAGGAGTTCCCCGAGGCATCGGTCAGATGACATTCTTTGAAAACCTGGACAGATTTTGAACATCAGAAAGCAATTAAAACGGGTTAGCCATAACTTATGAGAAGCGATCCTATCGGAGTACGTAACAAAGTACGGAGGCGGAGAATCCTGCAACTTTTCAAGAGGGCGATCACCGACAAAATTACTTCAGGGGCAAACCTTTGTGTAGAATCTAGGTTCCCGGTAATGCGTAGGGTTATACTTCCTCTTGGAGTCCCCAGATCGATGGAAGCAGGACTCTCTGAAGAAAATATAACCTCCGACCTTCAACCATTTGACCATCATATAGGCCACGTTCTCAACCTATCATTACCGAGCTATGAACATCAGGACACAGAAACAGAAAAATGAGAAATAAAGGCGAGTAGCAGTTGCAGGAGGAAGATCGCCCTGATATCATGAGTTCGGGAACAAAAGTCAAAGTTGCGAAAGGAGTTGTTACCTCTTCGTCCGAGAGGTACATGAGCAACCAATTAGAAAATATCAAGTCCGTTGATTCCTCCGTAATACCCAGCTCCGGGGAAGTCACATCAGCACACAGGAACTTTACATTGTTACAGTGCCCGTTTATGGCTTCGTTCTGCATTTTAGTAGTTATATTACCACAAGAATCTTATCGGAAATACCATACGGAAGGAGCCATCTTCCAGTTGCCAATGAATGGACCAGTGGAGAGGGTCCATACCTTCCTGACTACACTGTCAATAAAATCAATTGCCACGAGCTGACCAGCCTCCTTGGCTAAATCGCCAGTAAAGCGACCTATGCCTGCTCCAAGTTCTAAAACCGATTTCCCCTCATAAGGTGGGAGCAGAGAAAGCACCTGCCATTGCGTATACACCACTCAGCTATGTGATGAAATGCAAATAAACTGAGAAACTGCAAGATAATATCCGTGGAAATCATCAAAGATGATCTATGTGTGCATTTGTGTGAGGGGAAAATGTGAAAACCACGCAGGACCAATCATGGGCATGCACATGGGCGATGAGTGATTGGGACCATTAGATCCAGAGCTGAATGAAGAATGCACCTCCAGCCATTGGATGTAGCAACTGGAGCAGAATATATAGAAGAAGGGGATAGAAAGTACAGAGATACTAAGGTATGAACTAATTGAAGCAATCAATTAGGTCGAAGAAGTTCATGCAGCTCCTCGCTAAGAGCTACTACCACTTTCTCGTTTTATATTCACTGCACATATGTATATCTTGAATGCAAGCGAGAAAAATGAGCTGCACGAGAAGCTATGCAGCAATTGGTAATTAACAGCAGACGTGAAGTTATATATACTGTCGTCAATATGGTGACTCGTTAGTGAAACATTAACACGGCGGTGATGAACTTTATAGATGCAGTAACAGTGAAAGTTGCATCCGGTGGCACATAAAGCGGAATGTATGCAAGGGATCGAACGATGAAGCAATAGAATCCACCAACAAAAACGACGTCTGAGATCAACAGCGTTGCTTCCTACGGGTTGTAAACGGGAGAGGACGAACCTCAGGTCGCTCTTCTTTGTCGAGATCAGCGGCCTTGGAGTCGAGCATCATGGCCTCGATGGTGAGGTCAGCGGAGTGCTCGATCCAGTAGCTCTTCTGGACCTCACGCTCGTCACCTACAACACAACAACAGCAACAGCAACATATCAACGACGGTGGCAATGCGATGATGCTGGGCAAAACAGCTGAGATCGTAGACGAGATACTCGACCTGGAGCAGCCATTGATCCCAGAAATGAGGTGATTCGTGAGTGGAAGGCGGAAGGAAAACAAGATTCGAGCTACTGACAGAGGGAGATCAGAGGAGAGGGAGAGGAAGGAGAAGCGGAGGAAGGGGTGAGTTTAACAGCCTTCCGGCGAGACGTGAACGAGAGGAAGCTCCCTCTGCTGCGTCACCAGGCAGCTTCCAATCTGCGCAGGGAGGTGACCTCTCAGTCTCTCCTTCAACCCTCTCCGCGTCAACCTCTGGGAAATTGAGGATGCTTCTGCTTCCCGAGGTTGAAGGAGGCCTCTGCGATGGCCGGCGTTTTATAGAGGTGCGTATGGAATACAGTCTGTTTCATTGGTACGATCAAATCAACAATTAATTTGTATATTTGATTTTAATTAAATTGGATGGCTTCCCTCCTACTCCCTTCCTGACCTGAATTGTCCATTTATCAAATCAGAAAAATAAAATACAATCCATCTTTCACATATATATATATATATATATATTATACGTGCATGAGAGAATACAAGTGAGATATTGGCATTTCGACATTCCTCCCAAGCGGACGTGGGTCATGCAAAATAAAATCGTGCTACGTGGGGCCAGGCCATGCAAATAATAACTATGCCATCATTGGTACGTGTGGGCCGTGGGAAACAATTGATGCCCAGTCGTTTACCCCTCCGTTTAGCGTGGACATGTACTAGCCATAGCTAGCCTGTTATAGGTAAAACGATCGCTTACAATATACCTATTAGATTTTCATTTCTTATCATGCTTCATTCACCGGATTTCTACCTTGATCGAATGTGTGTTCGATCTCAACGGTGAGATGAATGGTACCTTTCATCACGGTATGATGGTAGTGCTTGATATCAAGGTGCGACCCATAGCTCATTCCGTGTTTATTTTTATTCTTAAGTAAATATTTGGTGATTTGGTATGATAGGAAAATATTTTATATAATGATTCTACTATATAAGAAAAATTATGTTATTTTTTATAGACCTTCCACTAATTTAAGATTCATTTAGCATTTTTTATCTCTCAAAACAATTAAAATTTTAACATTTCATCTCATTTTTATTGAACCATCATTTCACATCTGCGTCATGTGCGATATAATCGTCCAATGAGACACATTATCCGTTTTTTTTAAGGGACGAAAATGTGACCCCGCGAAGCTGCGAATGGCCGACGGTCGACGGGGGAATCTGTGATTGGCACCATCCCACCAATGGGCCTGTGCCACGTGAATTATCGATGTCCAGCTTCCAAGAGACCCAAGATATGCCAAAAAATTAGAAACCGAAAAAAGAATTGAATTTATGAATCATTATTATTATATAATGAAATAATACCACTAGAATGGGTATCTTTTCTCCAATTTTCAATTTTTTTTCTATATAATCAAATTTATCCATACCCATAAATAATTGATCAAGACGAATCATTTTTTGGTCTTTTTGTGAGCTTATTAGTGGAATGCTTTCGAAGGTCATGAGTGTGGCAGCACCATTCATTCTCGCTAGTATTTTTCATCATAGCGTGATCCGGCATCTCATAATATCTATCACGATTGTTTCAATCCCACTGGCCTCAAGACTTAAATCTCCTCCATCGTCATCGTTCTATCCATGATATTCATGTCCTATACAAACTGAGATCTCGTGGAGTGATTCGAGAATCTCGAGAAACAAATAGTTGGTCGTATGACGTTGCATGAAATAATTAGTTAAACAGTGAAAAATAGGTAAATATTAATTATTAAAATAATTTTACGAGGTATCAATAATTTCTCACTATATTATTCTATAAGAAAAATATAAGAAGCAGGAGCTCTCCTCCACCATGCGTCATTTCACTTCTCGTCCTTTAAATGTTCTGTCGGCAAGGCCGGGAGGAGTAACACAAGCGGGTCTTCTTGGAAGTATCGCACCATTGCTTAATATCTTAAAATTTTAATCTTTATTTAATTTTAACTCGAGTAATACTGAAAAGTAAAAAAGCATCTAAAACATAGATTTTTTTTTGTGTATGTAAGACTCGTATTAAGAGTTTTAAACTGTCCTAAATTTAAATTTAATGTGAATAGCAAAAAAAAAAATGAAATAATAAAGATTTTTTTATTTAAAATTTTGTCTATGACAGAAACATAAAGGGAGAGGGGGGGTGCAATTATTGGTGCATGTGATACTCCAAGATTCATTGAGGGTCCCACCACTAAATATTCGCTTACGTCAATAGTGGCAGCAGAAAAATTTTGTGGTCCTCGATCGATATGACGAGCGCTCTTAGATAAAGTTATTTTAATTAATAATAACTGCAACGATTATTTTAATGATAATATTAATATATTCATTTAACATAACTTAATCAATATTTTATTATGTAATATTACAAGATTATTGTTTTATTTATCGAACATAATTTTTTTTAAACATAATACTCCTTTGAAAATGGTAGTCCATATTGTGTTGATTTCCATTTTAAAGTAAAAGATGCAACGGGGGGAGGTGGAGGAGAAGTGACACGTCTTTTGCCTTCTTGAGGAGGGCAGAATGGCAATCCGGGAAGCTGCGAAGGGCCGACGGTCGATAGGGAATCTGTGGCTGGCATCAACTGGCCCCATGAGCGCCATGCCATGATCGGGTCAAATTTTCCTGATCCCAAATTTTGGTTAGTCAAAACATATCGACATAGAATGTTAGCTTATACAAATTAANTCAATATTTTATTATGTAATATTACAATATTATTATTTTATTTATCGAACATAATTTTTTTTAAACATAATACTCCTTTGAAAATGGTAGTCCATATTGTGTTGATTTCCATTTTAAAGTAAAAGATGCAACGGGGGGAGGTGGAGGAGAAGTGACACGTCTTTTGCCTTCTTGAGGAGGGCAGAATGGCAATCCGGGAAGCTGCGAAGGGCCGACGGTCGATAGGGAATCTGTGGCTGGCATCAACTGGCCCCATGAGCGCCATGCCATGATCGGGTCAAATTTTCCTGATCCCAAATTTTGGTTAGTCAAAACATATCGACATAGAATGTTAGCTTATACAAATTAACATTAAAATTAATTTTGATTTAAATCATTCATCGATTAAATTATTTAATGATGCAAAAACAGTATTTATGCGAGGGACTTAAAAAGGGAAGGAGCTATTATTGGTGCGTATACTCCCAAGATTCAGCGTGGCCCACCATTAAATTCCAATAATGGTACTCTCCTGTCTCATGGGCCTCCATCCTTAGGGTAAAGAAATTTAATATTGCTAAGAATTTTTTGTATATATATATATAAAGATCACAAATGTGGTCTATGGTCTAGCAAATATATTCCATATGATAATATTACCATAGAATCGAAGCACCCAAAAAAAATTGCACATACTAAATATGTGAGCCCGCTCATGAAACATAACTGAATATTGAATGAGTAACTATTTCTGATATGATATCTAAATAAAAATAATTCACATAAAATCTACTCATCATTTTAATCATGGATGATGGCATTGGAGGTGTACTCACCCAATGCGTGTGATCAGTGAGTGCTAGGCTACGAACTGCAGAGACTGATGTACCCCTCACGTGGCCCCGCGCGCGGTTGTTCCTATTCGAATTTGCGAAGGCTATGATTGACATTTCAACGAGATCCGATGGGCATGGGCATGCTCCTTTTTCCAGTCTCACGGGAGGAGGGGAGGAACAGGAATTTACAGAAGGACGGTGTCGTCTTGCCCTAAAGCGTGAAAAACCCTGTGACTCTCACGTGGAGTTTGTCGATTACTCTCGCATTATTCAAGAGACCGAGCCCTACAAATTCGAAACCCTCGAGCCGCAGCCGCTGCTCCTGCAGACCCACCTAAAAACACTCATAATTTAGATTTTACCATATACCAATATTCAAATTTAAAATCTTTAATTAAGAAAGTGAGATAGCAGCTAGAAATGTTAAACGGATCGGTTTGATCCAAAATCGGTCTATCAAAATCCGTAATTGGTTCATACTGCCTCCAAATTGGTTCATAACCATTGTTATTAGGTTGAGGATGTGTTACTGATTAAGTTCAAAAAACAGGCACATTAAGTTGGTTTGAAACTGCTTAGAAATAAATTCAGACTGCTAAAATACTGTAAATTAATGATCAGATTTCATATTATGAATTTAAAATTTAAAAATATGAGTAATATTCATTTTAAATAATTAAAAAAAGTGAATAGTTCACAGGTTAATCTGGTCTGAATTGTAAACCGACCAATTTATAAATGATTTCAAGCTGGTACATATATGCATGAACTATGGCTTATAACATAATCGACTTGTTAAGCAAATGAATTGAACCGAAATCGGGCGAACATTCCAAACCCATTTTGAGTCCGCCTAGACAGCGGGTAATAGCAGCCAATATCAATCCGCTATATTTTGTAATAAGGAAGAAGGGCTCATTAGGGGCCCATTACTGGCCATCAACGATAAATTGGGTCCTCGAATCACAGTACCCATGAAATGTCCTCTCGATTATGACATAATCCAGACGACATGTGATACGTCTCCAGCAAGATCATGAACGTGAATGCTGTTCTTCGCTCATGTCGATAATGTTCCAAGCTCCTTTTTTTTTACTTTTTAATTTTAATCTTTTGAAGCTTATGGTCAATGTCGTTGCTCCTGACTCATTGCAATTACGTGGAGAACACAGATAATATTAGCATTTTTCATTTTCATTGATCTTCAATAGCCTCCGAGGACCAGACATCGAAATTCGAACTTCCTCTTCGATTCAAGACCCTCCAAGGAGGAAATCACGAAGCTCTGTAGAAGAGGAGAATCGAGGAGGAAGGAGAGGGGGAGACAATCTGTTTACCCAGCTTGACAACTACATTGGCGTTGCTGGTTCGCACATCACGGACGGCAATGTTGAAGGTTCGACGAAGATGCCAGAGGAGACTGACCCAGGCAGTCCATCGGAGGTGGCTGATCCGTTCACCGGTGGTGCCTCCGCCGCAATGATCCAGACCCGGGGGGGGGGGGGGGGGGGGGGGGGGGGGGGGGGGGGGGGGGGGGGGGGGGGGGGGGGGGGGGGGGGGGGGGGGGGGGGGGGGGGGGGGGGGGGGGGGGGGGGGGGGGGGGGGGGGGGGGGGGGGGGGGGGGGGGGGGGGGGGGGGGGGGGGGTTGGGGTCTGGTTTCTGATGAGGAGAATGGGAGCGGTGGTTACCGTTGACGTGAAAGGATTTGACTTTGACCCATTCGTTCCATGTAAGCCCAACGAAAACTAACATTACCCCTTTCTTCCCTTTTTCTTTTAGTCAGTTTTTGACCAAATCTCAGGGTTAATGCTGCCTCCAGATGGCAATTTCAGCATTGAGCTTTTCGTTCAGTGTCATAGTCCTGTGTGGCTCGTAAAAACCGATCCACATTAGATCAAACTTTTCCACTGGCTCTGGCTATGGCCCAATGGATTGATATGCCGCTGGAAGGAGATCATTGAGTATCAGGCAACAGATTTATGTTGAATAAACAGAGCAGTGCCATATTATTTAACTGCCAAAACTGTCATTTAACCATAGATTACGGTTCCATCACCCCGAAAAGTCGCCATCACAGAAAACAATCAGCATGTATGAGAAACACAAAACTGGACCACACTTTCAGATTCCAAGAAAAGAATGAGGGGCTGGTGCTGCTGCCAAGAACCCATAAGGCTCCTCTTGGACATCTCAATAACAGTTCCTCAGCGTGTTGATGCATGAGCTTGTAATGAAGTAGAGGAGACTGCTCCGGTAATTCATTTGATCCAACGGATCTTTCCTTGACATTGATAAATATGTGAGAGATAGGAAGATGATGGTGTCATTTGTAGATGCCACGATGCTATTAGAACAGCTTCCTTAGTCTATCAGCAGACTGCGCTGCTCTCTTGTTGTTAGGCTCCAGAACAAGTGCATAATTGAAGTCTGCAGGTGAAAATAAGGCAGGCATGACTCACAACATGGGAGTTCATCCACGTCCCATTGAACTTGAAAACTCAATGGTAATTTGTAAGCAACTCAATGAAGTGAGCAACAGAAAGAAAAAAAAAACTCCTCATATTTCCAATAGACATTTCAATCAGATGGAATCAACTGGATGTGTATATGATGCAGGAATTTACCTTCAATGGCCTGCTTATAATAGCCCAACATTTCCCGAGCAGCTGCTCTTCGCAAGTAGGCCTTTACATTCTGTAAAGTATTCCAGACCAGAAAATTAAAATGAAGAGTTGCAAGATACTACAAAAAGCAGAACAGATGCACTACCAAAGAAAAAAGCGAGGTAAACCAATGAAATAGGTTCAAAATAAACATCTACATGAACATCCATTTCAGGAGAATTTTATCTATAGTATGGGATGTGAATTTTGCTCTTGCACTCGTAAGAATGTTCTAGCACTGAACCAGACAACACAAGCTAAATATCCACAAATAAAAGACACCTGTTACCTTTCTATCAAGATTGATGGCCTCAGTGCAATCCGTCTCAGCTTGGAGAAAACTGTTAAAAAAAGGTATCCAAAAGTTAGCAATATAATGTAATGAAGCATGGGTATACTGAGTATCCTGTACGCAACACCTAAGAAGCATTCTTAATTTACCTGCCCAGCTGAAGATATGCTGCTGCCCTGTTGTTGTAGTAGGTTGCATTACTGCTGCTCAATCTGATTGCTTCTGTATAGAAGCCAATAGCTTTCTGCCACTGTTTGTCTTTAAATGCTTGATTACCCTGAATATGAAACAGCTCAATAAAGATTTTTTTTTTTCATTTTTTGGTGTGTTGGCAGCAGCCAGTAATGAAAATAGAAACAAGCTCTTCTTCAGAATAAGCAGATGACTGGTGGCATGTCCTACAATATTACATGGGCATAGGCCACAACCAAATAGGACTGGCCAGTTGAATCAGTCCAACCAGGATGAAACCCAATTTTGGATCCACAGACAAATGGAGAAGAAGTTGCAAGTGAGGTCATATGCCAGTAAATCCATGGAATTTTGCTATCAACGATGCTCCTTTTTCTGACCATTCCAAATCGATTTTCTAGATTTTAGCTTGATGCATACAGAGTAGCAGCACAGGTCATCAATTTTGTCAAGTTCTAACTATTGGTGTACTACCTTCATATTATATAAACAAAACTCGGAATAGAAATGGAACACCTTTTCCTTAGCAATTTCAGCAGAGTTCTCTCGGGAAGCAGCATTGTCTGTGCTCTTGTTCTTGCTAGCAAAATCAGCCTCTTCCTGTAAAGCACTGTACATGGTATGGACTGTATCGAGCAAAAACCGATCACCTCCACTCCTTGCTATGAAGGATACTGAGATAGGAGACTTGTCATGAATACCCAAGGGCACAGCGGCCTGAAAAGAAACAAGCACATGTGAAAACAAAGTAAGATTGTAGGAGAGTAAGTGAACAGACCCCCATGTAACTTCTCAGTACAAATGCTCCAGTTCATCTGAGAAAGAGAGAAATTTCACCTGACAGCAGCCTGACATACTAGCAATACTCAACAAACTAGAGGCACGGATTTGGTATTCCACGGACTGGAGCTCCTTGCCACCAAGTTTTGGAGGAGGATCAGCCATAGTAGGAATTACCAAAATTCCATCATCCTGAAGGAAAGAAAAGATAAATGACATAAAATAGTTAATTCGCTTTTCCCACAGGCATCTTTATAAAGATTGGAAATGGGAATTCAGCATTGTAATCAAATCAAGTTCAATCCAAAAGTTGCATATAGTTTGGATCAACAAAAATGTTAGAGGAAAAAGGGATACAGCAATGAATCAAATAACAAAATTTTACCTTCAAAAGAGAGTTGACAGCAGAGCGCATTTGATCCCTGATAAGTTTGCAGTTTTCAACTTCTGTATTTGTTTTCTCTGGCACGTCATGGAAGCTTGTAGGAATAAGGGGATCAAGAGTTGGCTTTGCTGTGTCAATCCATGCCTCATGAATACGCCCAAATTCATGTCTATGACACACAAGGAGAACTTCAGCTGCTATTTATTAAGAGATTAAGATATAATAGACATTTCAAAATTGCACCACACAATCTGGTGAAATTAGTGGAATTGCATATAGATAAATCAAATTTGCAGCATTCATTGACTCCTACCGTAGGTTTACCCAATAAACAAAACTAACACAATCAAATCATGTCCATTTTCATTATTTTTTTTGTCCCAGGTGGGCTTTTCTTGTGGGTGGGGGGG
>CXYZ01011466.1:139573-167598 GCA_900006705.1 Sonneratia caseolaris
TTTTAATAAAAATTATTATTAATTATTTTTATATATTTAATATTCAAATAACTACATTATATCATTCTCTCCATTTATATTCTTTATATAAAATTTAAGACGACTAATTAATAACTTAATTATTTTAGTATTATCAACTCTTGTCTTTTATCATTCTTGCAAGAAAAAAAAAACACAGTGAATTTACTCTTTAAAAATCGATAGCTTCATTTGCTGTGCCCGCGAATCAAAAAATGATTTCCGAGGGAAGAGAAGAATATTAAAAATCCGGAGGGAGTTTTGTCGGCGGAAATCCTGAACTAGGGTTTTAGATCAGTTCAGAGGTCTGCAAGAGAGGAGAGAGGGAGATGGAAGAGAGAGATGATTATAAGTTCCTGAAGCTGAGAGACGCAGTGACGTGCCTCAATCAGAGAGTGAACCTCATCGGCGTCATTATCGAGTTCGGCTTCCCCAAATTGACCAGGGGCACGGGTAAATTATCGTGTTCTTATCGATATTTTCTGGGTGCTTGCGCGTGTTACAGAGGGAGCATGAATGTTGTTATGTTTGCTGGCAATGATGACAGAAAAGGCCGGACTTACGGCTGCTACCGGAAGGTTTCCTTTGTGGTAGTAGAATGATGATTCCGTTGGAGTAAAGGTGTCGACTGAGCCAGTTTCGTTTCTTCATTCCTGTTCTTTGGCGAAGTTTTTTTTTCCCCCAAATTCTTGTTATGTGCATCCACATGCTTTTTTTGGCGGCCAGAATGTCCTGTGAAGTGTTCTTTCTAAAAAGGTTTAAACTTGAGGCTGTCTTAAGGAAGCTGCTTGTTCTTTGTACTGTAGCTTCTGTCTTCTATGTAGTTTTTATCTGATGAGCTTGAGAAATATTAACTTCAATGTTAATGTCAACTCTAGCTGGTCGTCTCGTGGCTTCCCTGCTCAGGGGAATTGAGGGCATCGTCAGTGTACTGTGGCACTGGAAATGATTTTTTTTTTTTTTGGTCTGTATCTTGCGATCAGAAAACAGAATGGTTTTTCTAAAAGGTATTTACAAGCGATTAAAATTCTTCATTTAATATGTTCAGTCCTTGAGGAAGGGAACTTGCCTACCTGATTGATTGGTTTCAATTGTTAAATGAGCTTACTGCATGATGTGGTGGTCGATTAAGCATATTTTTAATGTTCTTGTACATCCTGTAGTCTGAAGTATGACCAGAACTTCTTTTTTTTTGAGGTTTTGCAAAAATTGTACCTCATCTTTTAAGTAGGCACTTCTCTGGCCGCTGGTGCCTCTTGGTCCCCCTAGCCAATATCATTTTATCATTTTCCTTGCAGATTATTTTATCTCCCTGAAGTTAGTTGATGAGTCATACTCAAATCAGGGAATACCAGTCAACTTTTTTGCTGAAAATGTAGAGAAGCTTCCCTCTGTTGCTTCGCTGGGAGATATTGTTCAACTTTCTCATGTTGTGGTACTTTCAATCTCTGAAAAAAAAAGTTGCTACAATATGATATCATATCTTCCTTACTTGTCAAGCTTTTAGTTCAGGGAAATCTTTTCCAGCTTCTGAATATTATATGTAAAATACCTTCTCCAGGGACAACCAAAAAGCTGCTAATTTATGGGTTTGTTTGTTTGCAGACAATCCTTTTGATTGGGCAAGACTAACGTAATGCAATTTATGTTAGGCACCTTCCTGAAACACTGTAAAATTAAATAATAGAATGAACCTATAAGAAAACTCTACTAGTTAGCAAACCTAGAATATGGTTAAGGGTAAATCACATTAAAAGGGGAATATATCCAGCAAATATATGTTCTCTTCCTACAAGACACGTCTCTTTTCATCATTTTGCTAGCATTAAGAGGGTCCATACACTTGCTGTTCACTTCTTTCTTCAATTATATTGATGTGATTAAATTTGATCGCTAGTGAACTATAGATGAATATGTCAAGTCACCCAAAGTAAAGCCCCTCCTAGAAATTCTTGATCTCACAGCCACTTAAAAAGGTCAAGTAAAGATTTTTCTTTAGTATGGAATTCAGTAAGAATCTGAAAAAATACAAGTACAAATTCACTTGGTTGCTTTGTAAGTCATCATTTCCTCCATCCTGCTAGCTTTCCCTTTGATAGTGACAACTTTATAACTAGACTCATGTAAGTCCTATCAGCAACTTTTTGCAGTGTTGAGGGGATGTAGAAGTCAGTTGTACATCCCATTCCTACCGTATGTGTACAAGTATTAGATGGATATGGAACTTGGGCATAATTATTTTTTTTCTTGTTGCATTTGTCAAATCATGAAATTTGCAACAATGGATATAAATGCAGGTAGATTATTGTCTTCTTGTACTTTGGTGCAGATGAAAACACATGATGGCGAAGTGTATGCCTTGTTTAATAAGAAATTCTCTTCATTTGCTCTCTACGAGGGAATAGATGGTAAAGACTTTACACAATACCAAGTTTCTGCAAGATTTTCTTCAAGAGAATTGGATAAGAAATTCGTGGCAGATCTGAGGTCATGGTTACTTAATTTCGAAGTCAACATAGGTATCAATTATTCTCAGCTATTGTGCATGTTTTCTTCTTCTTCTTCTTTTTTTTTATCTCATGTCTTGCATCTTACAAAATATTTGTTGATATCATGATGACCATTACATACGGAAGCACATGAAGCTCTTAACTTTAATACAGCATAGTTCAGTTTGTGTTTCGAGATGCTATGGATATCTAGTTTATATGTATATATATATACATTCTATACAGCTCCACGTATTTCTAAAGTCAGTACCAAGAATTGGTTCTAGTTTGAACAACATTGTTGCTGCATTGGAATAACGTAGTGCTATTTTGCAATGCCCCTTTACTTCTGCCACATTATTCTGTTGGAATTTAACCATAAACACATCCAATATGCTAAGTTGAAGCTTTTATTTGTTCATCTCCCATGCAGATCCCAATGACTACCAATTGATAAGTGAGATGAAGGAAGGCCAACGGCATAATTTAGTTGGCAAGGTAATCAATCATGCAATTCTGTTTGCTTCCAATACTCTAGTTATACTAGCCAAGTGCTATGCACTTTAGATTAAACAAACATGTAGAAGAACTCAAGTTGGTCATGCTATTCTGCTGAACTCTTTTTACATTTTTACAGATTCTTCATGTAACTGAAGTTGCTAAGGATGACTTGATCATCTTTCTTTGGGATGGGACTGATGCTCCAAAAAATAATATTCAAACAAAGTGAGTTGTACATCCAAATTAATGCTCTTTGTCATCCTGTGCTGTTTTATCTGTTTGCTTGAATTTCAGAGCATACCTTTGATACGTACATAAGAGCAAATTCTTTTGTAAAATTCCTGTGCTTGACTTCGTTATTTACAATGTTCTGGTCATTCTCATCATTACAAAGTAATATTCAACAATGGACTTGTAACATATGATTGAACACTCATCTTCATATGCAAACAAGTGCTTGACATGTAATACCATATAGAAAGATGGTTGATAGCCATGTAGGAGCTTCCATGCCACAAAATATGACCTGTGTTCCACTGTGGGATATAACTGCTAACCACTTAGAAGCTTAAGCTGGTCCATATATGTATGACAAGCCTGAACAGAAGGAGCTCTTTGATAAATGAGTTATAATTTCTCTACATAAGAGGATTATTTGATAGTTTCTGTTTGACCTTTGGATTATTTTTCTCACCCCATTTTTCATGGCATATCCCGAGTTTTGTAGATTGATAGATGAGATGAACACCCCACTTCCTCTGCATCTCGAGCCAGAGTCTCTGTCAAGAGACATTCTAAGCAGCTTTCCTCCCATGGGGACTATCTTAAGGGTGTTTTTGGATCATGGAAACAAAAATCTCAGACTTGGTGTCTTGAAAACAGGCCAATGGATTAGTTTCTTCAACATCATCTGTGAAGTTCATGCAGGACTCTGGCGCGGGGTATTGATGCCCTTTACCAAATTCCGCTACATTGCAAATAATAGCCGCTATGCATTAAAATGCCAAAGGTCATTTCTATTTTACATCAATCGATGGGCAGCAATTTGTCAGATTACGTCATGACACTATACAAAATATGAATATATCTCTTAGTTTCTCTATTGGCTTGTCTAATCAGATCTTATGAAGAACGATTATCATCAAAAGTTGGTCATGTGCCTTGGGATTGCACTTTGCCTTCATCAGTTACAAGTATTAGCTATGCAGCTTATCTATGCTTCATATAATTTTGGTTTCTCTTTCAAATTCTTAAGACATAAGATGGTATTGCTAGGCCTTATTTCCTCATTGACTATTTGGAAACTTATGTACGTTTGATTTCTGTGTCTGTCAGAGGTTGGCCATGCCAATGTGCCATTCACTTCCTTAATGGATGTGATTAATTATCCTGAGGTACTGACCTTTCTTGGTTCACTGACATAGAGATAAGAACACAGAGACGGAAATAAATTGCTATTTTCAATTTTTGATATGAATATTTGCACTGACAGGTTACTGCTAAGTTCAAGTGTATTGTTCGAGTTGTCACCATACTTCCTTTCCGGGTTGAAGACTTTGTCTCTCCTAGCGGGATATATAGAGTTAGGCTAACTCTTGAAGATCCAACAGCCCGAATTTTTGCCTTCTTGTACAATGATGATGCGGTACGAACTTCTTCCTTGAATTCATCTCAAACTCTGAATCTCTCAAATAGAATCAATGGGCCTTTGTTAATATTCTCTAAGCTGGACCATTCACTCAAACAAGAAAACTGTCCAGCCTGGCTGTCTGCTCTCTCATTGCAATTGAGTTTGCTAATGAGTTATGATGTTTTTATTCAGAATTTTATGTTGTTCTTCGCTGAATGTTCAACATATTAAGCGTGGTAAAGATATTGTCTTTCATAGAACTCTAGATCGATTCTTTCCCAAATGCAATCATAATGTTTTCTTTTATCTGGAGTACATGGACAGTCCAAGTGGACCAGTTCATTATCAAGCCACATACCTTGGTGATTCATGTCACTCTACATTGCTTCAATGCTTGGGCTGCTTCCCTTTCTTCTAATCCCGAAATTTTTGTCCATAGTTCTTAATCTTTTCATCCACTCATTTGACATTCAAATGTTCTACCTTCCATTTTTAGCAGAGATATTTCCTTAAAAAAGGCAAATTATATTCATAAGCTGTGTATTGCTTCACATTGTTTGCTAATTTGGTTGTGGCTCAAGAACATGCTTCTCANCAAATTATATTCATAAGCTGTGTATTGCTTCATATTGTTTGCTGATTTGGTTGTGGCTCAAGAACATGCTTCTGAATACCCCTTTTGCCTATCCTGTGTGGGAAGGTAGCGGCTTTCACTACACTCACACACCCTCGCTCAATCACTTNTGGGAAGGTAGCGGCTTTCACTACACTCACACCCTCGCTCAATCACATTCTGTAGGGTTGTCTTGATTGTAATGAGAAGCTTATGAACCAATAACATCGGTCAGACTCCCTGCAAAGAGATCTTCCCGACTGACGTGGACTCTTTTAAATTTACTGCAACAGGAAAAGTTCTTCGAGGGCCAGCCCTCTACTGACGTGCTGAGGAGCAAGATGAGGAATCTGCTCGGAGTAGAAGAGACTGATCAGGGCAATGAAACTGAGTACACTGTCCGGGATCCCCCATGGGTTGCGTGCTGCTTGAAATCTTACTATATCGATAAAGCTCGGGCCTGGGAAAGCAGGCAATACCGAATCTTCGAAACGAGGTTGGTCGGAGAATAATTTTCAGACTTCTCGGTGCAGGGCCATATCTCAGCCGTGTTCTTTTGTAGCCCCGATGTAGATATCCTGTACATCTTGCCTGAATCCGAGCTTGATCATAGAGGAACTTGCTACTGCTGTTCTTCATGTATACCAATGTAGCTTTTCGGCTGTGATTCCGATGGACTGCAGGACCAACCTTTGCAGTTTGTACATGGTAATATTGTCGTTGTAAGCCTCGAGTTTTTTAGTCTTGGCGCAATATTTTTAATAAATATAAATTTAATAAATGAAAAAGATAATTGTCAAATAGTAAAGTTATTCTTAAAAATTAAAATTACAATTGCCATTTAAATATATGTGAAAGTTTCGGAAAAAAATTTGTGGATGCCTCCATTTTGAGAAAATAAATTCCAGCTCCAAAGTCCAAATTGACAGTTAAAAGAATGATATTATTAAAGTCAATTATAATATTCCAAAACTTTTTTTTTAAATGTATATTATTGGTTGCCACTTATCATTAACAACCAAGGAGTAGAAGATTCTGGCAAGACATTGGTCTATTCGCCCTCGCCGGAGTCGTTCCGATGCCGCAGACGTTGGAGATCAAGCTCTCTCGAGCTAGCCGCATCTACCGCCCTTCTGTAATTCTCTCTCTCTCTCTCTCTCTCTCTCGTCTCGCTATGGATTCTCTTGATTGCGATGGTGATGTCTTCCTCCCACGCGCTTCAGGAACCTCTCGAAGGTGAAGTCATTGTGAAGTCCAACTCGTCGTTCTCTCACTACGGTGTCCGCCTCTCCGTAAATGGATCCGTCAACATGCAGGTCAGTACTATTGATTCTTCTATATTCTCCATTCTGCCACGTCCAAAAGCACGAAGTCACGCCGGAGTATAGCTCGAGTGTTCTTTTGGTGAGCCCTGTTTGCAGGTGCGTGGAGTTGCGGCGGGGATTATCGAGTCTCTCGTCGGTGCCGTTAAGCCTATCACGGTTGTGTAAGGGTTCTGATTATCCTCTGATGTTTTCGTGGATCTTAGCTTATAATTTTGATGACTCGGGGATTTTGCAATGGGTACTAAATCATGATGAAAAGGATGGTTCTTCTCATTCTCTCTGACCATGATTCTGGGATAGGAATAAGAGCATTGAAGTCAAATCTCCTGGGAGGATCACATCCGGCACTAACGAGGTGAGTGTTTTAGTAAAAGAACAATAGGATCTCCTTATCATCGCGATAGTTCTTTTGGAATCACTGTTTCTGGAAGTGGTATAGTATATGAAAATGATGCTTCCAAAATAGATCAAGCTCCCAGCCTGCAATGTGTAGCTGATGTCATTGCATGAAATGCTTCCGCTTGGGCTTTCATTTTCTCTATTGTCGTTTGTTCAGCATGTCACCTTTGTGCTACGCTGCATCCTTTTTTAGCAATTGCTGCTTAGTTAATTTGAAATCTCAGTTGTTGCCGAAGTAATAATTTGTTATTGCAGATACCATTTTCCATCAGTATCAGACAGTTGGGAGAGGACAATCATGAAAGATTTCATGAGACATTTCATGGAGCCAATATCAGTATCCAGGTAAATGTTGACTATTTTATGGGTGCTGTTGATTAGTTATTGACATGTACCAGAGTCATGAATCACACTGATGATTACCTGAAAAGATGATCGCACCATCACTAGAATTATCAGCAGACTGAGTTATGCCTGATTCAAGTTCGTTCTTTGTCTGTAATCATGCTCCGNGCACCATCACTAGAATTATCAGCAGACTGAGTAATGCCTGATTCAAGTTCGTTCTCTGTCTGTAATCATGCTCTGCTAACGTGTCATCCACTGCCACTTCCCTGTTAGGAATAACTTCTCTGGTTACTTTTGTGATGCTTTGATAGGTTTTAGGGATCCCGCAATTGTGATGCTCGCAATAGCTATGATAGTGAATATTGTCTTGATGTGTTTAATAGATTTTGTGATAGTATTTGTTGACTGCAGATGTGACGAGAGGCTACCTACATAAACCCCTGTCAGCTACAATGGAGTTCATCGTTGAAAGTGATAAAGGTACCATTTAGTTTGTTCTTCGTTTCAATCTCAACAATATAATACAAGTATATTCTCTTATAGTGTTTATGTTGCTCTTTCTTAGCTGAGCTCCTCGAGCGACCAGTTTCCTCTGAGATGGTCATCTTCTACATTACTCAGGATACTCAGAAGCACCCACTACTTCCTGAGTTGAAGTCAGGTGTGGTTTCTACTTCTCTCCCTTATCATTGAATTTTAAACCGTGGTTGAATTTATACTCTTCTTGCAATAGCTGCCTTATGAAAGTGCAGCTACAAGTTTGTTTCAAAAACTTCAATTTCAGTCTGCATTTCTAAAAAATCGTTCTTACACACTTATGGGGAAGCAATTTAAAATTCTGATAAGAAGTGACTGCTTGCAGGTGGTTTCCGAGTGATGGGAAGAATATCCACTCTCTGCACTCTGTCTGATCCCATCAGTGGTGAGCTTGCCGTTGAAACATCTGCAGTCCCAATCCATTCTATAGACATCCACCTCCTTTGTATTGAATCAATTCTTTTTGGAGAGAAAATTATCACCGAAACATCTCTAGTACAGACTACCCAGGCATGCTACCATCTTCAATGTTCCATATCAATTGCCTTACTCAAATGTCTTTAGCTGATACTTTTCCTATTGCTTACCAGATAGCTGATGGAGATATCTGCCGTAATATGACTCTACCTATATATGTCATTCTCCCTCGTCTTTTAACTTGCCCAACCTCTTTAGCCGGGTAAATGGCATCTCTTACCAGTTTCTCTTCCATGTGCTTCATATTGAGCTAAAATGGCATTTTCATTTCTTAGAAGATTACTTTCATGTTCTCCTGGATCTATCTGACTCTAGCTCTTTATTTATTCCGTTTTAATGGAAAGACCATTCTCTATCGAGTTCAAAGTCTCCATAGTCATCACCTTTCAATCAGAGCTATCTAAGATGCATCCAAGATCTGACCCCAGGACTCCCAGATTATGGGTAGAGCATCTTCTCTCGTTTCTGAACTCGTGTTAGTTATCTCCAGTGCTATGACTAACTTATTCCCAAATTGCAGACGGCAATGGAGACTCTTCCTTTGGAACTGGTTCGGACAAGATGAATGAATGACTCATAATATCTTTAATCGAAATGCATTATGATCATCTGTTTTCATCCTGATGTTGCGACCAAGATACATCTGTATCATACATATATATATACATATATGTATATGTTTTTCTTCCTCATTTTATTCATTTGCCCAATTTGCACCTAATAATCTCTCCTGAAAAGTGACTGTTCAGCCCGGAGACTCTGAAAAATCGAACATAAAGACAGAGAACGTCTTATTAATTTACGTAGGCCCTGGAGTTTATTGTCTGGAGGTAGAGCATCACCCATCAAAGTAGCAAAATGAAAATACGGCTCCTTACAAGAAAGACGCGAAGCCTCTTCACTCAACGGAGAATTCGTAGAGCATAGTGTGCTTATACTTCTCTCCCGGCTGGACAACTACCGAAGGAAAGTTGGGTTGATTAACTGCATTGGGGAACCCTTGTGTCTCAAGACAGACTGCAGAGTGCTTGTTGTAGACAGACCCGCCTTTGCCCACGATCCCATTCACGTAGTTTGCGGTATAGAACTGCATTCCAGGAGCATTTGTCCACAGGTTAAGCACCCGTGAGCTCGAGGGGTCCCTCAGCCTCACTGCATGCTTGAGACCTTCCCTCTCTTCCCCACAGTCGAGAACGTAGTTGTGGTCGTATCCCAAGCCAGGGACCTCCTGGATTGAGGCTCCGATCTTCCTCTCAGCGGTGAAGTCAAAGGGGGTGCCTTTAACTGGCATGATCTCGCCCGTTGGGACCGTGTTCTGGTCGACAGGGGTGATGTGGTTGGCCCATATCTGTGCCGAGTGGTTAAGGATGGTCCCCGAACTGTGGCCAGCTAAGTTCCAGTAGGTATGCTGTGCCAAATTGATGGGAGTCGGTTTGTTCCGTGGAACCGCCTCCATATCAAGCCTCAGGGTTGTGCTCGAAGTGAGGGAATAAGTGGCCGTAATCAAAACATCCCCCGGATAACCTATCAACAGCGCAGGCCATCATAACTCATCGGAGCTACTGTAAATAGAGACCAACATAGAGATGAAAAGAGGGTGTCCGAGGGAGTGTACCTTCTTCTCCGTCACGGCTGTGGTAGCTGAAAGTAATGGACGGATTCTCTCCTCCTCTTTGATCAGTTACCTCCCAGATCACTTTATCAAAACCTCTGTGCCCGCCTAAAGAGCATGACATAAGATTTGCAGTCAGGCTTAGTCCGAAAAAATGCTTACTGCTTAAAAATTGACAATCTTAGGCTGGCAGTCCAATCTGAACTGCTAGATCCACAGCATTTCATAAAATGCATGAACACTGAAAACTAGGCATAGATGTGTACGATGAGACAACGGAGCTTGACTGTTTCACTGTCATTTGAGATCAGCACATCAATTCCAGCAACACAGTTCTTCCAGAGAATTCACGCAGTGAACTTCATATTGCACAAAGCAAAAGCTCCATTTTTTATTTTTTTATTTTGCAGGAAATCTGAAATGCCACAAGAAGATTTGAGCAACTCGAGATTTTCGTACCATGCAGACTGTTCGGGGGCTTGTTGATCGGCAAAGAGTACTCGGTCCCATCGAGAGTAAACTTCCCATCTTTGATTCTGTTCGCAACCCGACCGACAATGCATCCAAAGTAGGGGGCTGCACCTTTCTGATCACACGGACAAACAAATATCAAACCCAAACTCAGCCACAAGCAGTCATCCCTGCTAACATAATCAAAATGCAACCGAGGTTTCAATTCCCCATCGAAAATTGAATCCCAAGAAGAAACTTATCACCAAGGACTAACAAGTTTCCAACTTTCTACCAATTAAGAAACTGCGTCTCCTAGATTTGCCTCAGGCGAGTGTCGTGCATGTGATTATTCGACGAATTTCGAGATTCAAATGTCCAGAATTTTCCATGCCAGAATTGAATAGGTATCAAGTATTAAAGACCCCGTACCAGATACGGTTCGAGGGTGTCGAAGCCCAATACGACATCCGCTAGTTGCCCTGAGAACGGATTTAAAAAGAAAAGGGTAAATTTTTATCACCAAGAAATGCGGAAAAAGTAGAGCCATTGGTTGATCGTGATTAGAGGAGCACCGTCTTCGCCGGGAACGACGAGGGAAGTGATGGTGCAGCCGAGATTGGAGATCTTGGCTTGCATGGACCCATTGCCGAGCTCAAACAGCTTCGCTTCCTTGGTCCGGTCCGCCATTGCTGAAGCTCCAACAAGCACGCCCGCGCGAGATGCAGAGAGAGAAAGAGAGAGATGGCAGGTGAGACAGATGACAGGAATGGAGTCGGATTCTGCGTCGTTTCTCCCTTCATATTGGGAAAAGATCATCATACTCATCGATTTGTTGCTGTAGATGATGACGATGAGCTGAGCTGGTAATCCAATCGTTTTTTAAATCTGTTTGTTTACCAAGAAATTCTTTTTTTGATAATTATGTTTCCTTTCGATATATTTCACCAAAAAATATTCCCTACAGATAATCCATTATAGACTATTCTTCTTCTTCTTCTTCTTTTAGCTGAAGATTATTATATTAGAAAAATAAATAAGAATCTAATATAACTCAATACTGTCAGCATAAACATTTCTAGATAAACAGCGCCCATAGTGTCATCATACAAAATATTAGAAAAGTCCCTCGTGGATATGATCCAAAAAGCAGCTGCCATTCTTAAATTCATTCAAGTGCCGTGCCAACTTTGCGAGGAAGTACACCGCATTTGTCTCTTGGTAAACTAGAGTTAATCGACAATCCCAAAACTCTTACATAATCCTTCTGCAACCCAAAATTAATGGGTAGAAGTGTGTATTTATCGCTAAAGTTCCCAAAAATTGATCATGCAATATGTTCACATCTAATTTAGTATATAAGAACAGGATTGAGCTAATTGTAGCCCCTTTCAGAGAGGCCGTGCTTCAGCTTTGAGGCTATTGGTCAAGCCCAAAGGTCCTGTAAAACTACCCAGCCACTTCCCCAAATTATTGCAAATGATGCCACCCATACTTCCTTAGCCTATATTTCCCAATACGAATCCATCCGTATTCAATTTTACCTAACATCTAGGGGGAGAAGGCCAACTAATTAGAATAGTACTCTTTTGATTTGTCCATGTCCGGTCAAGAAGAGCATAGTATTCTACAACATTTTCTAGGCATGTGATATGAAGCTTGGGTTTAGTTTTCATTCTATGGAAGATCCATGCATTTATTTGCTTTCATAAGAACCATAGTGCTTGTGGAAATATAATTCTCCAAGGGATGCCCATTGAACAGATTTCATAGGCCTCTCAATTTGCTCGCATCCATTCTCTCACAAGGAAATCGAATGTGGCCTTCTTTGAGACAGGCACATTAAGGTGGGCCCAAAAGGTTCTAGCAATTGGATACATGTGAAGGATATGATCTAGTGTTTCCTACTGCAATTACACAATTGACTAGAGCTTGGGGTGTTCATGCCCCTTCTAACAAGACGGGATATTGTGAAGACTAATTTATGGCTACACAGCCAAAGAAAAAGCAAAATGCAGTGATGGGTCTCGGTTTTCCAAAGCAAAGTCCAATCCTAGGGTTGTTCCTTGGGATCCCAGTCGCAAGCCAATAGATATGCTGATTTGGTAGAATATTTTCCATTAGATGAATTCTTCCATTCCTATTGATTTGTGGACTCAAATATGAATCCCCTACTAATGCTCTCCATCTCAAGGAGGATCTCGCAGGGTAATTAGAATGAAATATTGGATAAGTTCCGGGTTCCATTTCAATCTTGGATCTATCCCAAGTTTCGTTCAAATTCTCCTTGCTTTAGAGGTCTAAAGATTTGGGTTCTAAGTGGGCCCTTATCTAACCGTGAGTCTAGTCACAAATTAATTATTGATATGTTTCTAATGGCCCATTTTCCACCTTGAAAGGTAATTTTTAGACCTATCCAGATAGCTGCTAAGTTCAACCCATTGCGACGACCACTTCTAGGCCTAGTAGGCCTAAAGTGTTGGGCCCTTATCAGCTGGGCCCAGGGCTTGTTTTCCTCCACTACTCTCCAGACCAAGCTTCCTAGTAGAGAAGTATTCCTTCCATGAGTTCTCGCAATGCCAAGGCCATCTTTATCATTAGGAGTGGTGACTAATTCCCAATTAATTGCATATAACTTCCTATGATTTTTTGAGGAACCCCCAAAGAAAATTCCTTTAGATGCAATCAATGGAATTACACATTTGTTATGGCAATCTTGTGCATTGCATGATATAATTTGGGAGAGAACCTAGCATCGAATTGATGAGGGTGACTCGTCCCGTTGGAGATAGGAATTTAGATTGCCAACCAATGAGCTTGTCTTTGAATTTGTCAATCAAAAGGTTGAAAGGTGAGGCTCTACTAGCCAACATATCCATGGGAAAGCCAAGGTATTTTCTAGAGAATCAGTTTCTTGAATATTCAACAACACAAACACTTGGTGTTGGACCTATGGAGGCATATTTTTTTAAACGTGTGACTTTTGATTTGGTATCACTTATCTTTTGTCCTAAAATTCCACAGAAGAGGTCAATAAGACTCCAAATGGTTTGGCTTGTTCTAGTGTCCTTGCTCCCACGTAGGATTATGTCCTCAGCAAAAAAGAATAAGGTTCCTCGTGCCATTTGAATACCTTTCCATGTGCCCCCTTTGGACCTCTTCTTCTATCATTGAGGATAAGAATTCCATGCAAATTGAGGAAGAGGTGTGGAGAGATTGGGTCTCCTTGTCGAAGTCCTCGAGAAGGGAGAAAGTGAGGTAGCTTACCCTTGTTGAACAAAATCAAATAAGAGGATTGTGAAATGCATTTCATGATTAGTTTCACAAAACAAGTTGGAAATTTTAATGAAATCCTTATAGACCATTCAAATCCTAATGTTTATTTCTCCTCACAATTGAAGTGATCTGACATTCACATTAAAAAAAAACGAGCACGTAAAAAAGAATTAAACTCAGGTTTTTTGACGTGGAAAAGGATGAAGGGACAATGATGGTAATTGAACCGATCAAATCTAGATCACATGTCGAAAATAATATGTGCAGGGAATTGACAGAGACAGAATAGAAAAGGTGCACATGGACGACGAACAAGGTATAGCAACTTGAGTTATGCAGTTGAGGCTTTTCCCTCAATTTTATTGATTTCTTATGTTTCGTCTATATGTAGATATCCATTTATTAAACTAATAGGTTAGGTCAGGTTAGAATTTCCATGTCAAGTATGATTTACAATTACCATTTCCAAGGGAGGAAGGTGGTGAAGGTCAAAGTCAAGGCACCTAACCAAACTCTCCTTCCTTAGGCAACATGAAGCTCCACCTTACCTTGCATGGGCCTGTAATTGTCCCCCCCACTAACAACACTAGTTAAAAAGTTCATTTGAGATGAACCCATAAGTTAAGAGCTAAGACTTCCATGGTCATAGGTTTCCTAATCTCAATTTATAATACTTGGATGGACGTGATAGAACATTTTCAACCATGAATTTTCTCGATTTGCAGCATTAGCATACAAATTTGATCTTAGAAATGGATGTCTTTGATCAGTCGAGATGGTACATCCGCATTTTCTCCCCCATGACTCTTTCAATTAGCTTCAGTCTCTTTCCCTTTTTTTCTCCTCAGGAATCCTCCCTCTTACGGTGACAAAGCACAGTGCTCATTCACTGGCCACTGCCCATCCCTAGAGTGAGAAAGCAGAGAGAGATGCAAGATCCGGCGAACGAGCTGCTGCCGCCGGCTTCTTCTCCCACAGCTTCCTCCATCTCCTCCTCCTCCTCCGATCTTGACACCGAGGTCCCTGATCCAATCCCATTTCAAGCTTAAAGCTCTTCCCTTCCAATCTAATTTCTAGAGTTTTATTGCTTGCCATTTGACTCTGGTTCTTTTGATTTAATTTTCCTCTATCCTTTTTTTCCAATTTTACAGTCGACGGGGTCGTTCTTCCATGACCGGAGCACGACCCTTGGGACTCTTATGGGGGTCAGCTTCCCGGCTATCACATTTCGAGCACGGTCCCAGCAACGCGACCCCCACCCACCAGCCGTGGTCCACGGTGGGAGCGGGACCAGATGGAAGAGCAAGAGGAAGAAGAAGGCCCCTCTTCCGTCCGCTGCCGCCTTTGTTGCGGAGCGCCGGCGGAGGCGGTGGTGGTGGCTGTGCCGGGACGGCGGCGCGAGGACAGCCTCGCTGGGGGAGTTCCTAGAGATCGAGCGGAGGTTTGGCGACGGCGCGTTCTACGATGGCGCGCCGGCTGCGGAGCTCCAGGGGGCGGTGGCCGCACAGCCGAGGAACGGGAGGGTACTCTTCGCCGAAGGGAGGGTTTTGCCTCCGCCAACAGGTGACGGCGACGAGGGGACACCTTCGGCGGGTGCTCTCTGCCGGTTTCCGGTGTCCCTCACCGGAATCTGTAGCGGTGGCGCGGTATAAGACTGAGGGCGCTTTGGAGGTGCTGTTAATTTATGGGATTTTCCACTTTTAATTTAATTAAAAGAAGAATAAAAAGAGTTTTTTTTTAATTTGATACAATTCCTCTTTAGTGGCTTCGATGATCATGTGCAAAAAAGAATCTTTTGGCTTTATGGAGTTGTCTTCATGCCAATTTCTTGAATGCCAGCGGATCAAATATTGCCTACATCTTGCTTGAGTAATAGCTACATTTGATAGAATCTACTGGTCGGAATCCAACTCAATATAGTTTATGCTGCATCAACAAATTAGGCGTCAGACAGCCTTATCTTAACCCGATCGGCATCTTGTGCAGCTTTCCTTAGGCTAAGCCGAGAGAAGAACATTGAGAATCTTGTAAACCATGATCAAATGTTGTCTGTAACTATTGTTTGCTAGCTGCTACGAACAACAGACACTACTTGAAAAATCATCCATTGTTAACTGTAGTATGCAGTGTAAAGACGCGATGCAGAAGATGTCGGACCGAAAGTAGCAGCCCATAAAACTCATCTGGGTTTGCAAAATGTCCAAGAAAGAGGAAGATAGAAACAAGATGAAATTCCCAGCGCCTATTATTTGTGTATGTATATCCAGTCATCAGGTTCCTAACTTTCAGCAATGGTCTCTAGAGCAGGCTTCCAAGACCTCTGCTTTGAGTACACCTTCTCGATCGTGCCCGAGCCGGAGGCATTGGCAACCTCCAATCTCTTATTACCCTCGTTCGAGGCAAATATACAGACCGGGAAGATCTTCCCGAGGCCATTGAAGCTCCCGTGGCTGAGAGACCTGGCGGCCCGGTAGCGGATGGCACTCATCTCGTCGTGGGTTAGGACAGAGTAGAGGAGGTCCATGGGGAGGAGGAAGTAGAAGCGGCGAGGCTCAAGGACCTCATCGGCGGACAGTCCCACAACTCGGTGGCCCACTTTGAGGGAGCCCGACTTGCACAGGAACTTGCCTGGGTTCTCGACCATCAGCTCACCCGCCGTGATGGGCCTTGTGTGGAGCTGCAGCCGCCCATCGGGAAGGAGGACCTTCGCTGCCCCACTCGATAACAAGATTATGGAAGGAGCACAGGAAGTGGCATTGCCCATTTGATGAGATTAAGGAAGATGGATTGCTGGGAGCGTTGTGAGGGAAATTCGAGGGATATGAGGATACTTAAACATCTAGAGGAGGGTGGGAGCAGTAGGTTGGGACAGAGACGACGGAGGAGAGAGGCCAGTTGTCTGTTTGCTGCGTCCGATTCCTTCCCACCCTCTACAACTTTTTTTTATTTTTTATTTTCTTGTTATAAAGAGATAGACAATGAACCTACCTGCATCAGGTCTAGCTCAGGAGCCTGGAAGTTCAGTTACAGTTCATATACGTTCAGTGAAACGAGCATGGCCCTCTAAATTTCGAAACAGTTCGTGCATTTCATATTACGAACGAACCGATCACTCCGAACCCGACAGCTACTTATCTCATCATAAGATCAAGTGATTCCCAAGGTCTTCTCTGCGGTTAGACCTATTGTTTGTTTAACTGCAGGAAAGTGCTGCTGCTAATGTCTATTCCTTAATGATGTGTTGAGTGAGTCTACTCTCAGTTTGTCCCCAATCATCATTTCTTTGATGCTTCTTCAAGTAATACAAAACCGAACTATACATGAACTAATGGTATTCTATCCACCATTAAAAGGACAAGTCCGATACCAATCTTTCCAGTTCAACGAGAGAGTGAATGTTATGCTCAGAGGTTCACTCTCATGTCCTGTTATGAAAAGGGACCGGACCCTCAGCTCGGAACTTTGAATTTTTTTTTTTTTAAGGGATGATAAAAGCTTGGATAGTACAAATTTACCAATTTGAATGGGAGGACAGGCACATGGTGAGAGGGATGGAGGGGAGGGAGTTAGGCAACACTAAGCAGAAAGCACATTGTCGGTTAAGGACACTACCAACTCCAATCATTGGATTTATTCCCACGATATTCTCCTCTCAGCAACAATCACCCAATTCCCATAAGAAAATTAATCAATTGCAACAGTATTTAAATATCATATAGTGAGTCTGCTGGGTCTGTTTATTTTATTTTGCTCCATTTCTGGTGTGCAGTGCTCAAGGTCCCAAATGGGTCGAGACTAATGTAAGTTTGGAAAATTGGGTACTCCCATCGAAGGGGATGGACGATCACTCTGTTTCCGAGACTCGCATCTAAAACTTTATTCATAAGAAAAAAAAAAATTTCAAACCGCATCATCCAATACAAGTTTTTGAGGTGGAAAGTCGAGGAGATGCAGGAGGATGGGATATTTTGAAAGCTAGCAGTGGAATCTTTTTGCAAGCTAGCAGTGGAAAGTGACTGCATACTTAGCAGACTTGCAACATGTTCCCACAAAAAAAAAAGGGACTCGACGGATTCAATGAGCTGAGTATTAGAGGCTGTGACAGGTTCTGTCCATTGTCATGTTCTGCCTTAATACGGTTCCCACAGTTCCCAAGCCATTTTCAGGGAAGATATTGTCTCGTCGCAGCCTGTATGGTTCTTTTAAGCCATCCCCTTGCCATAGATTCACTTCCTCTTCGACTGATTCTGCACTTGGTGATAACATGGAATAACTGGGAAAACCGAAGCATCTGAGACAGAGGANACTGATTCTGCACTTGGTGATAACATGGAATAGCCTGGGAAAACCGAAGGATCAATTCTGTAGCCATATTCGAGTCAAGAGACTATATACACTGCCCGGGTTATATATGGTATACGCCTGCAAAGGAACTCTGTTGTCTTGAAAAGCAACCCTGGGATTAAATCTGGAGGAGGCGATGCTCCAGCGGAATCGCATCAGGAAAGATTTTTAACTAAAGTGTGATCTGCAAGCAAATTGGGTAGAGATGTTGACAGCTATACATGATGGATTGGCGAGAAAATGGCCCAAAGGTACAGCAAATGGGCAAGATCTTGGAAGCTGGTGGGTGATATTAGACAATTTGGTGGGGGATTCTGAGAACTAAAGAAATATGTTGAGAGTTAATCTACTACATCAGTTGGTGGATTAGGGCCTAGCTACCTTTTATAGTCAATCCTTGCACCAGCTAGAATCTAGAAACTTACATGGTATTTGATTGATTTAGGGTTAACTTGGTTAACTCATTAACAGGTAAAATCATTTCAATATTTTCTATTTATATGATTTGAACAAGATAGCATATATAAGGAGAAATAGGGAGTTGGATAACAGGCCACCATTGTCTCTGGTTTCTATTCATAATAGATGAATGGCACAACTGGCAATTTCTCAGATCCATCTACAGATGTCTTCCTCCTAACATTCTGGCAGCTGCCCCTTTTCGATGTTAGCTCACATTTGATTAGTGCAATTTGAACGGGACGGAATCAAAAACGAAATGACAGATTCTCAATCTGTATTGGGCTCAATACGAGATACAGGGGGAAGTCATGGGTTATCACCCGGTTGACTACGATGAATGGAAAATGCAAACTCCTATATAGTCGAAAATTCAGTACAGTTGATATAGTCATCAGAATATTAGCGAGAATCCACACTGCATCGTAGTTAATATAAGATTACTGTTGTCCACGAAACACACAATTGCACTCCCCGGAATTAATTTGATTGAAGCTGAAAGGTCGCTTCGAACCGAACCCGGGACCGGCATAGAGAAAAAGGCTCACGGCCCATATATTAGAGTAGTGGGCTTTGAGCCCAAGAAAAGTAAGCCTTCCGGGCCCAATCCTAATCTAGGGTTCACTTCCCTTCTCTCCCTATTTATTATTGCCTGCGGAACATGAGAATTTCTCCGCTGCCTCTGCCGCTTCAATTCAATGTCGCCTCTTCCGTTCAAAATTCGTTCATCCCCTTTGATCTTACATTCCGTTTTTCAGTTCGCTATTCTCTGTTCCAATGCACGATCTGATATCTCCGAGAGGTTCGATCCATGGAATAAGGAGAAGAAGGCAACGTTTTTGCGTCACTGATGCGCTCGATACGCTGAAATAGCGCAAGTCAGCCCTTTGAGTTGCCGACAGAGATCTCTTCTGCGAGCAGAGTATGCTTGCAATCGTCGCCTTCTTCTCCAGCGGCCTTTGCATTCATATGCTCGTACACTTGCATTTTCCTCTTCAATCTCACGCAATTGATTTTCTCTTGTCAGATTCTTCCTCCATTGATTCTGAGAGGACATCTCCGTGTTTGAATCCTCCTGCAGATTCATGATGGAAATCGTCGTAGTTGAGGACCGAATCACCAACGCAACTGTCCAGCTCAACAATGGCACTAACCATGAGGGTCATGCCCGTTGCTCGCATAAATTGTTAAATTCCTAATCATCTCTTCAGAATTATTATCGTAATTAATGACTGTGATTAATATGCTCAATCAACAAAATAAAAAAAGTTAAGTGATAATGTTGTAGACCCAGAGAAAAATTATTTATAAAAATGAAATATTTAAAAATTTCGTATATGCTTGTAATAACTGAACGGCCTCTTCTGTGAACCGTCAAGTGTGTACCCCGTGCTGTTGGTCCCAGGAGGCAGTACCGCGTGGGTCCCACGGGATGTTGGCGCGGCTCAACAGCAATAGCACCAGGAGGTCCCCATCCGAGCCCTTCGGACAGGATTGAACCACGCCAGCACCCCGAGAGGCGCACGAGATACGCTATTATGCCGATGATAGTGTCACACGGGTCCGGAACTCGAACTGAAGAATGGAGCCAAGGACAAGTAGTTTGTCGATGTGGTGAGGAGAGGAACGGTGGCTTTTATAGCCATTTTTAGAAGGCTGTTAGCTCCACGGGTCCTTTCAAATTTGTAGAGAACGACGTGGCGAGGAGCTTCCGATTGGAAACGATCGATGGGTTCCCAAGCAAGGAAAAGTCCGCCGCCGTTTGTCCTTTTCTGTATTGCCGGCCGGTGGATGATGTGGAGGAGCCGCCTGGTTTCATAACCTTCCAGTATGGCCCCCAGAGGGATTCTTACTGCAAATTCAGTCCTTGTCACTTTCAAACATGTCATATTCCAGTCATTCTTTCTTCCCCGGCCATGGAGGTCTCCGAATTGCTGATAGACCTGAGGAGATTATTTTTTTAAAAAAAAGAACAGAGGTGGGATAAAGTGGGTATGGGAGTCCCACCGAGGGAAGCTAAATCAGGATCTTCATTGCTCAAGCATTTTTTACCTTTTCTTTTCGGTTCGACCAAAGTGTGTCGGGTGTTGTGGATATTTCTCTCCTTGAATGATATCCGGTGGAATTTATGATATATCTTGGGAAGGAAAGCTCATGCTTCATCTTACTTGATGTTATAGCCATGGAACTGATCAAGAAGCCATAATTAACCCAAGTTGGGGCGTAATCAACATTCAACCCAACTAAGAGTAAAGCTCTCACAATGTCCAATCATAAGTCTTATCAGATCAATCAAAGTTTACAGATAAGTAAGATTGATCTCCTTTTTTTTACAGGTCTTCTTGACATTCAAAAAGGGAGGCGAAGGAATAGGATCCGAGGCTAAGGAATGTTGGGCCACCAAATCATCCAACTTGACAAGTGGGTGCGAGAGAATCTTGATCCAGATATGATGATTCATGGAATGATTTGAAATTAAAATATAAAAAATTATATTAGTTTCCTTTCACGCAAACGAAGATAATGAAGGGCAAAAATATTCAAAATTAATATTTTTTTATACTTATGTTCGAAATTATTGATATTTTACAGCAACTAGGCTTCAGTCTTATGCCGCAAGTATGCCACAAGTGTTACTATTACAAGAAGTTTCTTGATTGAACATGACAGATATTACACCAGAAAATTGAAAAACCATTGCAAATGTTAGCGCAGTCTGCAAATGCTTCTAGTCGTCTAATGCTTTGCTCATGCTGCTTTCAGGAGATATCTTACTGACGGGGTAAGGAGATGTGCCCATTACCCTGTAAAATTTCGCAGCTTTTATTTATAAGCTCCGGCTAACAATACAGTCCTTTAGATGATATCATAAACCTGCACATAAGTATTTGCTATTGTGTTAGGAGTATAGATTGAGTTCTCGAATGTCTTACTAACCGTGCCTTACGCTTCTCCAGGAACCAAGCCAGTGAGGCCTTCCTCGCTTGAGGCAGAGCTACTGCTAAGAGAAACACGATAATCCTGTTAGTGAGTGTGAATTGAACTTAGCATTTTCGTGAATAGAGCTGATAAAATGAGCGATTCTCATACCAGTTGAAAATAATGGTGCTGCTGGAGATCCTAAAGAATGGATCACCTTGGGAGGTTCTTGCTGGGTAACGGCCGTAGGCTTGAGGGTCACCGAGGACTTCACAGTGGCCAGCTCCAAGTTGCAGGTGGGCTTCCCTTGTGATGGTGAACCAACTTGGGAGCTAACTGAAAGAGCCCCAGGAAGGCTGAGAAAGGCTGGAGATCGAGTTCTGTTCAAGCTCAGTCCTTCATCCGTTATAGGCTTCTTGAAGGGCCCCGAGGCTTCAGTTGCGGGAACATTCTTATGGTGAACTACTGGAGCCACGTTCCTGGCCAATAGCATGATAGCCTCAGCCTGAAATTAGACGGTAGAGAGTGAGCTAAAATTCTTGTCTATATACTCAGTGAGAAGGTAGCTAGAGATACAAAAGGGAGAGGTAGTAAGGGGATTGAGACCTTCTCAGGAGACACATCGTCAAACACATTAACTGAACCGGCATAAAAGATGGTCAACTGGGCTGAGCCCCCCGGATTTTGCTTACTACCATTCCTGTAGGAGAAAAATACACAATTTAGTCTGCCCTAGTGATTAAAATCTATACTAAGCAGCATTATTAGGCCCTATCTGATTTCCAGGGAACTGATAAACCATTAAAACTTTTCCGTTTTTCACTACTCGAAGCAACATAATAGAGTACAAGGGAAATATGTCGATGGGATTGTCAACATGTCTTAACATGCGATACCGAAGAGAAATCAAGGATAGAAGGGAGAAACTGGTAAATATTTCCCAATATACCTGAACCAAACGGAGCCAAGATTCTTGTAGACCAAAAATTTGACTCACCTAAGATCAGTGGAACCGATGACCGAGCCTGTACTTGGAAGAACCGAAACAGGAGGCAGGACAGGAACTCCTCCGAACGGTTGTGGACCCACCCTACCGGGGGAAATACGAGGATGAACAATAGCAGGGCTCATTGTAACGGTGATGTCTTGGTTTGGTTGGTTAGCAGAAGCAAACTTCCTCATCTCGTGGGACCGATTGACTGAATGAGTGCTGATGTGATGCAGAGGGTAGGCTGACACAGGGTAGTGGGTCACCGCCGACTTGTCAATCACCATGACCTTCTGCTTGACAAGAAACTGAATATCAGTCATGAAGAACCGGCAAATATCTATCCCTCATCTTCCAATCCAAACAGCATGACTCGATGACTCCTTTGCCGGAAAGCTAACCTGGGCTCCGTTAACACCAAGTTTCTGATTCGAGTCCATCGTCGGCCTGACTTCCTGAGGGGCATTGAAGGACAAGTACTGGGAAGGACCTGAGCTGCTGCTGTTTGAAAATGACCACTGCATCCCCGTTTCTCTACCCCTCGCTGTAAAACCAGAAGAGCGTGGAAGACAAGAGCACCTTTAGTGCATATTAATATGCCCACCCAATGATGCAGGCCCACAGACTCCCAACTTTGCGTTTTAATATTCCATTAATTGTTAGGGTGTCGAGTTCAATAAACCAAGAGCAGAATGGTGAACTGTAGGTTCAGATGCATTAGACAGTGGCACATCTTCAGAGTCATGTGCAGGAAAACAAGAAAGAAGAAAGATTTAAAAGAAAAGAAAAAAAAACCTATCCATCGGAGGAAGAGTAGACAACAAGCCTCAGTGCAATTCCTACGCTTCACATGTCAAAACCAATAAAAATAACAATATGTCGTACGAAGTAGAGACTGCCAAAAAAAAAGGCACGTCACCATCGCTGGAAACTAAAAAGAGGCAAAAGATGTACATGCTGTACGATCGACCAGTGCTGCATACGGTATATGATATTTTCATAATCACGCGGCCCAGTCACAAAGGATCCCGGAGTGCACCATAACCTTGTTACATTATCATATAAGAAAGTAAAGGGAACCCCCACGACCCATTAAACCCAAACAGACTAAAAAACTATCAGTCAACACTCTTGGGATGCAAATTCAACGTTACTTAATCTAAGATCTCGATCCCCGCTGCTGCGATAATAATTCATGGAAAGAGGAGGCACATCGAGAGAATTTTATTTCTTATTCAAATGGGAAACGTTTCTTTGGCGAATAGTTTCACAGCATGTGCTTGGAAGTAGCTGCAAGGCACGCCTTTCGAATTATCATTCTAAATGCCTGTGACCAAAGAACAATATTCAAGTAGAAAGGACAACTAGATCACATCAATCTAATTATAAATAATGCAAGAAGAGTGTTTTTATCGTTATCTTTCCCGATAATCATGAATCAGTACTATGATACCTGGACAGGCATAACTGTTAAGCAGATCACATCTTTAATCACAAACTTGTGTTTCGTCAACTTCCTTGCGCTACGTCTACGGTTTCCTAGGAATCCCTCAGATTTGCTAGAAAAAATTGCAGAAGTTTGGATTCCCATTGCAGCCAACATGGTCAGTACAATATTATGTTCTTAATGTATATATATATATCAGTTGCATAAACGAATAGTTAATATATAAACAAGAACTAAAAACAGCTCCCATTTGTAGACCAAACATTACAGTTTTGCAACCAGCTGCACGCATGCATAACAGGGAACTAAGGAATCTCACCAGAGAGGTTTCTTCTGGCTTTCCTATTTCGAGTTAAACTAAGTAGAAATTTAAGCCTAACTGAGACTAATGTTTTATATGTGTGTGTGCGTGTGTGAGTGCTTGCTTATGCGCGCTATTTTACCGCTCCATGTATCTAGAGATTTCATAGGTTCCGACTAATTCAAATTCGAATTAGTCATTAAAAGAGATAAAACTCTTTAAAAGATCAATTTTTTCTCTATTAACAGAACTTAACCAGCTGGTGTATATCATTTACTCTTTTTTTCTTTTATTACAACAACTCTGCAAACAGGTAAGACCTCTAGCTTTATCCATTATGTCCTCATTAGCAAAAATGGAAGAATATCAGTTCTGGTCTCCATGGATGATAATTAATGTGAATGAATGACACAAACAAGCTATCCATATCCATTTCACAGACAGCTAAAGGTGAAAACTACATTTCCCAAGAAAGAGTCATAAGAACATAGAAAGAATGGGAGATTGTATAGACCCCTCCTCGACAAACATGTTGGCCTATCCTTACATTTGACTGTCATGTCTAAAAGAATGAAATTCTATTCATGGTCCATCTTGTCACATCCTATCATTTTAACAGTACAAGATAAGAACCCCCTGAACCTGAAGTGGGAAAAAAGCCGCTCATTATTGATGAAGCACAACAATGCTCAAAATTGAAAAAATAAATAATTTTGGAATAATTTTAAGTGCCTTGAATGTTTCTTCAAGAATTCATAAGAAATTTTTGGTCAAAATGAAAAGAAGATTGTTATCTTGGCTCACAATCTCAAGAAATGCACATTAGATACCAATTCAATTTTTTGAATTCTCTTCGAATTTATAGCTAGAAGAATAATCTGGAAAAAGAAGCCGCTGTTTCCTGATCAAGAAATCTATCAAAGGTCGAGCCTGTCTTAATTTTCATCGAAAATAGTTAATATGAGCACTGGAAAATTTCAGAAAAGATACCAACTTGCAGTCGCTACTTCGCTGCATTTTCCCAACCATCAAACACATGATATTCGAAATCGGAAAAGAAAACCCAGAACTGAGCAACAGAGGAACTGAAATTTGACAAAGCAAGATAAAGGATAAAGGAAGGCAAAGAAGAAGAAGATAAAGAAGATAAAGAACAAAGAAGCGCACAGCACTACAGCAGAAAGGAACAATTTCTTAACAGGTGCGGGTAAGATTAGAGCAAGTTGAAGTCACTGCAATACATACCTACTCTTACACAGCGGTAGAGAGGGAAGAAAAAACAGAGTACGATACCTGAATCAACCGTGATATCAATTTTCTCTTCTTTCACAACGTTCTCTTCCTTCACAGTGAGCAAACCGAGAAAGTCTCTCTCCATCTCCGGAGACCCAGAAGGAAGCATCTCCCAAAAGCTCGAAATTTGGTGGATTCTCGGTCCAAACAGTTCAATGAATAAATATTTTCTCTCTCTTTCTTCCGTCTGTCTGTCTCTCTCGCTAGACCCACACAGCCCAGACGGCAGTAAGCAGAGGAGCTCAGCTCTCTTGGACCACGGAATTAGCCTCCAGCTCTATTGTTCTGCTAAGTAAAGGCAGAACGAAATAGGAAGAAGTTGGAGGGTGGGATTGTATGTTCACAGAGGAAGAGCTCGCGGAAGCACAGGACAGAGCAAAAAGGAAGGAAGCAAATATTACAGCCGTCTGATTCGGGAACTTTGACTTTCAGGAGGTAGGGAGATTTACCGGCTACTCCCGGTTACCGACCACGTGCGCCATTAAAGTCGGGGAACCGCCAGTCCAGTGATGTTGGTGTCGACACGTGGCGCATAGCTTTTTCGACATTTCACTTTCTACTTTTAAGGCCTGTCGTGTCCTGTGTCCCTACTGCGGGGTTCAACGAATCACGGGGTAGCGTTCGATTTTTTTTTTTCATTTTATTTTTGAATTTTAAATTTATTGCTTGTTCGGTTTTGTTTCACGACATTCGAAGGATCCGAATTTTACCACGTGGTAGAATTTTGTGGCTCCTCACAATTTGACCGCGTCAAAAGAATTACTCCTCCCGATAGAAAATAATGGCCAGATAATACAAAGTTGGTATATATAATCAGCTTAATAATAATAATAATAATAATAATAATTTAAGAATTATTTTTTTAAAATTGTACCTTTTTATTTAAGTTTTATATCACTTATTCGATCAAATACTTCATAAACATTAAATGATCTATTTCTATTGACCTCTCATAAGCTGGACTTAAATTCTTCTAATTAGATAAACATCTCACATATCAATAAATCTATGGTGACAACTTATGTGCAATTACAAATACAAGTAGTCTCAATAGATAAGGAGAATTGTGGCTAGGATCTCATTAGCTCTTCATGGCACGTCCATCGTATCCATTTGAATTAATCCTTCCAAGAGATAAGATTAGTCGTGTAACATTATTAAGTTGATATTAATCATACAACATCAAGTCTTTACATATAAAGTAACATATATCGATAATTTATTCAAACTAAAATTTATTTTTATGTAACCAAAAATATAATTAATCCAAAATCTTCCAAGGTCCAGCAAGGCAAGAAAACGACCCATATAATATAATATATTGAAAGGCCATGTGCTCCCTGCACGATTGAAAATGAAATGGAATTGATATATATATATATGTATAATAGGTTTTATATATGCTATATGCTCGAATCCTTTCCAAGTTTATCATTACATATGGGCCAAACCCACTCTTTGACCGAACATATAGGTTTGGCTTATTGAGTCATCTACTCACATATTTTACGTATGACAATAAAAAAAAGTATAGAGTAAATATGTTGATGTAATCCTATATTAAGCCATGTGCTCGTGCATCGAAGGAAAATTGAATTGAGTTGGACCTTATTGACCAATTTGTGAGCATTTTTTGAACATAGATGGGAATTAATGAGGTTTCTTTGGCAATTTTCATAAGAAATGTCGAATTGTGAATAAAATACAAGATCGGCTAATTAAATGATAAAATCAATTATAATACTAAATTTTCTTTAATTTACATGACTCGAACGCATTTATTCGAAGCAAACAAAATAATTGAACCATTTCACTAGTTTAGCCAAGAAACGGAGTAATTCCATAAACTCAAATTAATTTTTTTGCAGTTTTATTTTTCATGTTAATATATCATTAGTTATTTTTAATTTATAACAAACCTATGAATTTAAGTAAGTTTATACATGTGAATTATCTCACAAAGATTATAATATATTTAAAATCCCCTACTAGGCTTATAATATATTTGTTGGGCAATAAAGAAGTGCAAGATAATTTAAATCTCCAACCAGCTTTATGATATATTTGTTTCCCGTCCATAGTAAGAAAATGCACGACCCACTTGATGTTATTATTATTATTATTTTTAATATTTTTGGTAGGCGGTAAATTGACAAAAATAATTTTTATAGTTTACTAACCCTCTTCCTATTTGGGGTGGTGGTCCATGCCAAAAATGGCAAGGGGTGGTTCTATTCTCGTGTGTCTGTGGCTAATTTAAAAATAGGCACGTGGGTGGCACGGGGCAAAGCCCAACAACAGCTTTATTTATTGGCACGGTACGGTATTCGATGAATCCCCGTCTTTTAATGTACGTAACATGGATAACTAACTACACATGAAACCGTGACTAATTTTATTTAATGATAAAAATATATTAGAAATATTAAGATTATGTATTTTTTAAAATTAAAAATNCCTTTAACTTATTTAAATTTTCGGTAGTTAAATTACATTGATAATATCAGTAAAATATTAATGTAATAGTGAATATGTACAATATTATTATTTTAATACAAAAAATTGAAGTGTTATAATATCAGTGTGATTTAATATTACA
>CXYZ01011466.1:167698-198121 GCA_900006705.1 Sonneratia caseolaris
TCCCATGTATTTCCCCCCTAATTCAATTAATTTCGGTGGATTTGTATCCTTAATATAACAGGCCTCTGTAAGCAATAAATGCTGTCCATATATCTAATGGTCATTTAATGAATTAATCAATATTCAATTATTTTTTATTACCAAATATAAAATCTAATAATAAATAAATCCAAATAATTAAAATTTGAAAGATTTTGCATATTTTTAGAACAGTAAGATTTTAGCATTTAGGATGTCCAATGATTTACAATTTTAATTTACTCAAAACTTAAAAATTTTAGGCACTTTTTTTTTGGGTATTCTTAGGCTTTTAGAATTTTTAAGAACTTTTAAAAGGTTAGATTTTAGGATCATGTAAGAGATTTTTATATTTCAAAGTTTAAGGTTTATATATATTTTTTATAATTGGGTTTTCTTTCCCCTGAATAATTATTTGTGTGGGAATTTGCTTCTAAAAATTTAAATAATTAACGAGCACTTTTGGTACTGAAATCATATTTCTCAGTCAATTAATTGTAACCACGATACATATGGTAAGCTTAATTTCTATCAAATATACATGAGTGTGTGTGCGTGCGTGCGTATGCGTGGGAAGCTTAGACTCATCTTAGCCTATGTGCTTGGACTTCTGTGCAATTGCTATGGACCTTTGCGAGATTTTTACTATGGGATTTTTTTTTCCTGAGCCCAATTTCTTTGGATTATTCTGTTCTCTATGTTCTGGGCCCAATTGGCTTCCACAATGGGCTGAGCCCATTCCGTTCGGCCCAGTCTCCTGGCAAAATCGTGCATCACAGAGAGAGCTGTCCGCCATGGTCATGCATTGTGAACGTGATCAGGCATGGATGGATGAGACCATTGAGCACGTTGATACGCCTAAGAGCCGAGGTGATCTTTCACAGCCGATTGTACTCGTCGCGCATGTCCAGCAATCTTCTTTCGAGAAATCTCAAAAATTGGTGGAAGCAAGCGATGGAAACTCCTCGATACATGTCGATTAGGTTAACTTAGGTTAGAGAGAGAGAGGAGAAAACTGAATCCCACTGACACACGGAGGAGAGCTCACCGAATCATATTCAGCAGATAATTCATGAAGATGGAAGTTGAAGTGGTCGAGTTAGTAAAGATATAGTTTGGACAGTTAGAGTCGATTTAATGAGAAAATGTATTAAATCTTATCGATCGATCTTACCGGATCGTAACGGCATTTGGAGCATACATAGAACTCAACCTCCCTTAGGTAGCACCGAACTCATCATGTCCACAGGGTTGGTCAAGACATCGAGAAAGAGAATCCGATCCGTTTCGGTTTCAATTTCTCTCCAAATTTACTTGTATTCGAATCCAAACACAGAAGGGAATGAAAATGAAAAGAAGAGGCACATGGCTGCTGATCATCGTTGGGTTCTCCTTGTTCTTCTTTATTAATTTCCTCGAATCGTTTTTCAAGAATTTTCACTATTTTGCATACCGCAGATGACCAGAAACAATATCCGGACTTCCACACTCAAAGGTCTTCCTTTCTTCCTTGCTGGTTCAATCCCTTTTCCTCTCTCTATCTCTTTCTCTCTCTCCCCCTACAGTCGGAGCTTAACAGACAGGCAACTTGCAGGAGCAGCCGCCATTTATCTTCTCTCTCTCTCTCTCTCTCTCAACGGGCCCTGTCGCTTCTGACAGAGGTGAGATTCTTTTCTTTTTCTCGGTCAGAAGACACGGGTGAGATTCACTTGAGCTTTAACGGTGCAGCAGCAGCCACAACTGCTCAGCTTCTTCTACGCAGCTTGTGCGCCACCGTTTAGCCGCCGGGGAAATCAGAGGTGATGGTCTTCAAGGGCAGGTTTTTCTCCTCCAAGAAATCGGACACCTCGAGCCCAGATGGATCCAACAGTCCGCGCTCCTATGGGTCTAACTCGCCGATCCGATCCGAGAAGAAGATGCCCAAATCCGCCGTCAAGGACGACAACTCTTCTCCGCGCGGCCAAACTCTAGCCAAGTACGGCCGCTCCAAGAAGGAGTCGCTCATCGAGGGCAAGGAGCCCGAGAAGCCTAAGAAGGGCGTAGGTAACCCGCTCGACGAGAAGGAGGGAGCTTCAGCAGTTTCCCCAATACTTGCGTCGTCCCTTGGTCTGAATAGAATCAAGACTAGGTCGGGTCCCTTGCCCCAGGAGAGCTTTTATGGGTTTCGGGGTGAGAAGGGACCGGGCTTGGGGGCAAGCAATCTCTCGAGGAGCAAAGGTGGGAATGGGAGCTATGTTGGGGACTGTAGCTCGGGGTCTTCCGGCACGGGTCCTTGGTCGAGGAGTTGGGGTTTGAAGAAAGAGGGTGGGCTGAGCCAGAGTAGAATGGGTATTACGGGTGAGAATCTCAGGGGCGGTTTTGGAAAATTTGTGGACAATGGAAGCAATTCGAATGGTATGTCCGCAGGAAGTATCCCTTCACGAGACCAGAGCCCTAATGTGACGCAACCCTCAGAATTGCGGAATGGGGAATCATCTTCTGAAGCAGGTAAATGTCTTCTTCTCTCTTAAGTAAATTTAAGAAATTCCTGTAGAATTTGTTTGTAAATGCACATTTGCAGAATTAGTGCTGTACCAATGCAGACAGTTGTGAGAGTAAGGACAGGGGCTATGAAATTGGAATTGCTTTGACTTGGTCGCTGTTTATGTTTGTGTTTGGTGCAAGATGAAATAGCTGTTGCTAGTTTGAGCATTTTCTGGGCACTGAACCTGGAATGCAACTTGTAGTTTCATAATTGTTGGATCTTTCAGTGAATCAGTTGTATGGGTGGGTTCCTCCATATCACTAAGTGTTATAAGTTGAAATAAATTCATGTGGGTAATACCACTTAGTCCTGTCCATCACAATGCACTGCTCCTTTAGGCGGTTTTACTATAGTCATGAAATTAGGCAATTTGCAATAGAAAGCAATACCATCCCTTCGGGTGTAACTATGCTGACCTTTCATTGTAGTACTTTGATACAGTCCTTGTCAGGATTTAGGGTGGGATCAGTATGATTTGACGCTTTGACTGGTTTACTAAGTAATGCTGGGTTGACCATGCTGCATGGGATTAGTACCTGATTGAAATATGCATGCATTCAACATTTTCTTCTAAGCTGGAGTTCATTTTTAGGAAAGAAGATGTTATGACAGCCTTGTCTGATCATGCCATGTACAATAATATAATTGTACCTAATCTTTAAAACATGGCTGCCTGATTGGGCAAGAATTGACTAAGATTTCAAAATCTTATTTGAGAAAGTTATAGAGACAGTTGAGAAATAACAGACACTCTCAATCTCCACAACTGCACATGAGGCAAAGGTTTCTGGATAAGATTTCACATGGATAAGCTAGTGCTATAGTAAAAAGTGCCAGCTTATGTTTTTCGAAGAGTGATATTGATGGCACCTGGCCCTATATAAATGCTTAAATTTTAGAAACGAGTGAATTTTTTTTTTTTTTTTGCTGAATAACGAGTGAATGTTTCTTTTGTCTGGAAAACTACTACTTATAATTTGCTTTGTCAAAGACTCGAAGATTAATTGCTCCATTTCTTTGTGTTGATTTCTCTGCATTAGTCTACCGTTGGTTACTAAATGCTTATTCCCTTGTGCACTATGGATTATAGTGCTTGGCAAAGTGGCATTGTAGTTGAGGGGAGGAGCTTCTAGTTGAAACTGGGACTTTAAATTTCTAGAAACTATTTGATTTCATCCCTAAAAATTTAAATATAACTGTGGACCTTCGTGCTAAAGTAGTTTTGATGTCCTGAACTTTATTTGTTACTTAAAAATATGTGTAGGGCATTTGGATTCATCATGGAACAGAAGTGTAGGGCCTAGAAGCTCAGAAGTTTGTACACCAGAGGTACTGCCCCCACACCCATTCCCCTTTTCTCGCCTAAAGCGGCATCTTTATGTTCCTCTATTTATGAGGAATGGTGATTATTTCTGTTAGAAATGGAAATGTATTTAATTTTCATTTTGATACCTACAGGAATCGGAATCTCCCCGGTTTCAAGCCATTCTCCGTGTAACGAATGCACCGAAGAAGAGGTTTCCTGCTGACATCAAGAGCTTCTCTCATGAGCTGAACTCTAAAGGTGTACGCCCTTTCCCATTTTGGAAACCTCGAGGCTGGAACAATTTAGAGGTGCTAAAGATTGCTAATTATCCTTTAATTATATCCTGCTCTTTGCAAGCCTGATGAATTTCTAAAGAAATTTGGCTTCCCCCAGGAAATTCTAGTTGTTATAAAGGCAAAATTTGACAAGGCCAAGGAAGAAGTGAACTCCGATCTTGCAATCTTTGCTGCCGATTTGATAGGAGTTCTTGAGAAGCATTCAGACAGCCACCCTGAGTGGCAGGAAACAATCGAAGATCTTCTGGTCTTAGCTCGGAGCTGTGCTATGACTTCACCTGGAGAGTTCTGGCTCCAATGTGAAGGCATAGTTCAGGAGTTGGATGATCGTCGACAGGAGCTTCCGATGGGAATCCTTAAGCGGCTTCACACAAGGATGCTTTTTATATTGACAAGGTGTACAAGGTTGTTGCAGTTCCACAAGGAGAGTGGATTGGCAGAAGATGAGCAGTTCTTGCATCTCCACCAGTCTCGTGTGGACCACTTTGCTGACAAGCAGTTCCAACCTGGGGCTGGGAGAGGGGACATGAAGAAATTCAGTGCTGCTCCAAAGGCATCTAACATGGCTGTGGCATCATCGGCTGGGAAATCTTACAGTCAAGAGCTGCATGGACATTTGATCTCCCCTCATGCTCTTCCACCTTCTGATGAAAGTGCAAAGGGCAACATAATGGCATCATGGAAGAAATTCCCCTCTAAAATGGTAAAAGAACCTCCTCACGCAAAAGAGTTGAATGAAGCTAAGGATGAACCTATAAAATCAACCGCAAACAAGAGAGTTACTTCGAATGATGAAATTGTTACTTCTGCTAAGCCGAATGAACCTCCTCATATGAGAGATTCTCTTGACGGTTCTTCCAAGCACCAGCACAAGGTATCTTGGGGTTACTGGGGAGACCAGCAAAATGTTTCTGAAGAAAGCTCAATAATCTGTCGCATTTGTGAGGAGGAGGTGGCAACCTCCCATGTAGAGGATCATTCCAGAATTTGTGCTGTGGCTGATCGATGTGATCAGATTGGTTGGAGCGTAAATGAGCGGCTTCTCATAATTTCTGAAACTCTTGAGAAGATGATTTCCCAGAAGGATATTCACCAAGTGGACAGTCCTGATGTTGCAAAAGTATCGAACTCAAGTGTGACTGAGGAGTCAGATGTTCTCTCCCCGAAGTTCAGTGACTGGTCCAGAAGAGGTTCTGAGGACATGCTTGATTGTTTCCCGGAAGTTGAAAATTCTGCCTTAATGGAGGATATGAAAGGATTACCTTCCATGTCTTGCAAGACTCGTTTTGGGCTTAAGTCTGATCAGGGAATGGCTACTTCGTCTGCTGGGAGTATGACTCCTAGGTCTCCAGTATTGACCCCAAGACCAAGTCATATAGACTTGCTCTTAGCAGGGAAGGGTGGTTTTTCAGAGGATGAAGATATTCCACAGGTTTTCTCTTTACATTACTCTTTGTTAACTACATAATAATATTTGATTCCCCATATTATTTCCAGTTTGTGTTATGCTTTTTACCTTAATCTTTAAGATATTGTTAGCTGAAACATCAGTGGTGCAGATGACAGAACTTGCTGACATTGCTCGATGTGTTGCAAATACGCCATTGGATAATGAGAGTTCCATTCCATATTTACTCTCTTGCCTTGAATATCTGAGGGTTGTTATTGATCGGCGGAAATTTGATGCTCTTACAGTGGAGACTTTTGGTGCACGTATTGAGAAGTTGATTCGGTGATTATTCTTCTTCCCATTCACCTGATACTTAAAACTGGGACATCAATAATGTTTCTGGATATAAGGAACCGTAAGGCATACTGCATCTTCTGATAGCAGACCAACTTCAACTATAAGATTGTTATGGCTAAACATTTCTCTTGGAATTGCTCTTTGATTCTTACTGTCAAAGAAAGACATGCGGGTGAATGCTTAGAGGAGTCAGCTTTTCAAGTTTTTGTTCGATATTTTTATATAGTGTATGATATCATCTAGTGCCTCTGATAAATAGATTGGGGATTGTATTCCACAGGGAGAAATATTTGCAGCTTTGTGAGATGGTAGAGGATGAAAAGGTTGATATCGCCAGTACTGTAATTGATGAGGATGCTCCTTTGGAGGATGACGTGGTTCGTAGCTTGAGGTCAAGTCCAGTACATCCCTCAAGAGACAGGACCACTATAGATGACTTTGAAATTATTAAGCCAATTAGTCGTGGTGCATTCGGACGGGTTTTCTTGGCCAAGAAGCGAACTACTGGGGACCTTTTTGCAATAAAGGTGAGTATATGTATGTTCTACCCCTGTTCTTTTTAGTGTGTTTTCTTGGGGTGATTCTGAATCAGTTTCTTACCTTAATTGCGACAGGTTCTTAAGAAGGCCGATATGATCAGAAAGAATGCTGTAGAAAGTATTTTGGCAGAACGTGATATTTTAATCTCAGTCCGAAATCCTTTTGTGGTGAGCTAGTTTAGCTATTCTAGTGCCTTACACTGTTATTGTCTAGCTTCCTCACTCTCGACTTTCATTTTATCAGGTTCGCTTCTTCTATTCTTTCACTTGTAGCGAGAACTTGTATCTTGTGATGGAGTATTTAAACGGAGGAGACTTGTATTCTTTATTGAGAAATCTGGGCTGCTTAGATGAGGAAGTTGCCCGTGTATATATAGCTGAAGTTGTGAGTGTCATACCTTCTCTTTCTTGTTTTTTAATAGTAGAACTGATCGCTTGCGAAACTTATATTTTCGACTCTCTGTCGCAGGTGCTTGCTCTTGAGTACTTGCATTCACTTCGTATAGTTCATCGTGATTTGAAGCCAGATAATTTGTTGATTGCCCATGATGGCCATATCAAGGTTTCCATGGAGTTCCTTACTTCTTTAAGTTATATAAAAAATTTTCATGTGGGCAACTTTGAGATGTTTGCAATTTGTCGTTATGAAATAGCATATAATTTGGTGAGATGCTTTCAGGAAATTTGAAATGATCCGAGTGGAATATGAAGAGTTGGCATATAATACTCCCAAATAAATAAATAAATAAAATGAAGAGTTGGCATATACATTCAATTTATTCCCTTTATGACTTAGATATCAGCAATGTGTGTATGTATATATGTTTAGCAAAAAAATCAGCAATATATTTTTACCAAAGATGCGAAAAGTACGCCTGAAAATAATTGATACAGATCTGAGTCATGATGGGAGTGGCAAAGCATTTGTCGGTGGAAGAATTCTTCATTGGGAGCAAAGGGTTCTAGTGAGACTGGAGTGTTTAAGAGGAAAAATAATTGTTTTTTAAACTATTCTTTTCACATGGGACTACCTTCTTTTGAGTACTATATGGCTGTAGGATATTTTGAATCTTGTGGAATAGAACTGATAGAAGTTCACTTGTACTTTCTGAACAGTTGACGGATTTTGGGCTGTCGAAGGTCGGTCTCATAAACAGCACAGATGACTTGTCCGGTTCAGCAGTCAGTGGGACCTCAATGCTTGGGGATGAAGAACCACCTGAGTTATCAGCATCCAAGGACCAGAGAGAGAGGCTGAAGAAACGGTCTGCTGTTGGCACACCTGATTACTTGGCCCCTGAGATTCTTCTTGGAACAGGACATGGTATGTGATACCTCTGCTAAACCGAGGACCCACTAGTCTTCTTTAGGCTGTTCTATTTGTAATATTTATCATCACATGGTCCTATTACTCTATGTTACCACTTTTTGTGCAGACACAACTGCTGATTGGTGGTCGGTGGGCATTATATTGTTTGAGCTGATTGTTGGAATTCCACCCTTCAATGCGGAGCATCCACAGGTTAGCTCAATGCTAGTTCACATCAATTTGATCTGCAATTTTCTAGAGGGTTCTTTAAGGCTAAAACTCTTTCACTTTCTGTTGACGCTTGTTACACCAATAGTCACCTGAATTGGACTGTTCATCTTTCTTGCTTCTAGATGATATTTGACAACATTCTCAATCGTAATATACCTTGGCCTCGGGTTCCTGAAGAAATGAGCCCTGAAGCAGAAGACCTGATTGATCGGTGAGTAAAAACACTGTTTTGCATAGTCAGTCCCTTGAACCATGCTTATGTGTTCCGCCAAATTTCAGAAGTCTGTTTCTTCCTCTGGATATCATATTTTACTGATCTTTGATATGCAGATTATTGACAGAGGATCCTTATCAGAGACTTGGAGCTAGGGGTGCCTGGGAGGTAATATGTCTCTCATTCAAAGTCCTTTAGTACCTTCTACTTGTCAAAACTGCTGAATTACTCACAGGGAAGAAATTATGACAGGTGAAGCAACACGTGTTCTTTAAAGACATCAACTGGGACACGCTAGCAAGGCAAAAGGTTTTCAACGGTCTCCCAACTTAATAAGAACGTTCCACATACTATTTTCACCTATACACTGTAATCGGCCTGACATCACCTGGATCTTCTTTGCAGGCTGCATTTGTCCCCTCCTCAGAGAGTGTACTGGACACAAGTTATTTCACGAGCCGGTACTCATGGAATCCTTTGGATGAGAATGTTTACCAGGCAAGTGAACTTGAGGACTCCAGTGATGCTGATAGCCTAAGTGGGAGCAGTTCTGTGGGCAACCGCCATGAGGAAGTGGTACATCCTACTTTCATATGATCAAAATTTGATTCTCTGCAAATTTTAACAAGTCATATTAATAAGTTTGGGACTGGAAACATTCTTTCTCAATACAATGGTTTTATTTTGCTGGACAGGGAGATGAGTTTGGGGGTCTTGCGGAGTTTGACTCAGGCCTGGCTGTCAAATTTTCATTTAGCAACTTTTCTTTTAAGGTTATTCATTTTATGAGGCTTTCTGGTCGATAATATTGGCAACAAGCACTGCTACGAAGATTTCCTTTGATGCTGATTTTCTTCTCTTTTTCATGTCTCTCAGAATCTCTCCGAGCTTGCATCCATCAACTATGACTTGCTCTCCAAGGGATTGAAGGATGATACCCCAAAGAATTCCAGCTCGTGATGGCTCATCGCAATTCGACCTTTCTGAACGTTTTTTCTTTAATGGCCTATTCATGCTTTGTATACCTTGTACATGTAAGATTCTCCGTCTCCAATCTTAATTCTCCGAGTAGCTCTTTGTCTGGGCCCTCTGTTCCTTGCTGCCTGTAACTTTCCTTCTTTGATTGCAGACACAGGAGATGATCTTGAAAGCGAAACTTATTGTGGGGTTGCGGCTTTCTGGCGGGTAGGTAGGTAGCTACAGACTACAGTCCATGCTGTGTGGGGTTCAGTGAGAGTGTGTCTTGGCGAGGGAGTTGAGACGATGAGTTGGTATTGACCTTGTGAAAGAATTGGTGTCAAGCAGGGACCCCATGAATGTGTACTGTTCCACAATTACACCACTCCCCCCATTGGCAATTGGCAATGAGAGCATACATACCCCTTTCATTTTCATCCTCTTAGCCTCTCTCACCCTGTATGAGAAGAAATCCATGTTCAAATTGGGACTTTGGTTCAGGCAGAAATTCGAGACTCCGGCCCAATTCTTATGGCCCATTAAGGTTTATGGATTAGGCCCATTGGGCCGCTACGGAATTCCTTTGGAAGGGGATCGGAATCCTCCTCGCGCGAAAGGAACATTCGATACCTTACGGTGTGTGGTGGGGGGTGGAGAGAGGCGGCGTCCATCCTCGCGTCTTAATTTGCATATTTGTGCGTTTGGTGACATGTACGGGATTCAGGATTTATTGTCTTGGGAAAAATGATTCTCCATTGACCATATCAATGTCCTCAACATTGCACAGAAGTGGACTGAAAAATCCTCAATTTGTTTTGGGTTTTATCTGATAAATATTCCTGTGAGCATCCACCCACTCCACCACCCAAAAGAAAGAAAAAAAAAGTGAGCATCTTGTGTGTTGGATTTGGGATCATAAAATAAGCATTTTGGAGGGAAGAAAAAGGGTATCCAATAACTGAAAAAGGAAAGAAAAACCCAAAATGAAATTTAAAAAAGAAAAGATCGGTGAGGATAATGATTTCTTTTCTTCGGCTTTTGGATGCTGTACAAGAGATTTAGGACCATAAAAAAAAAACATCAAGTTCTCAGAATTGTCTGTCCCTGCCCACTTTTATACAATGGGCCCCTCCCATCCCTCCACATTCCAACTTTGGCCCACCATTAGAAACCTTTATCGACCTCCAATGTCATCCGTGTAGTTCTCTCCCGAAGTTAGTGGTAAAAGTGACAGATCCCACAGGCTGCGCCATTAATAAATTGATCAAGTTGGCAATTTTTGTTGAGCCATAATCATGATTTTGATAACATTGGAAGGAAAGAAGTTTCGAGGATACAAGGATCGGAAAACCGGTGATTTTGAAGTATGGAAGAATTTCCTGCTCATGGTCACTTGTCACTCTTCACTTCTTGAATTTTTTGGATGTCAGCCTCTTATATCCCCGATACCAAGTTCGACGGACAATGAGCAGCTGTCCCAACAACTTTGTCCGTGAATGTCAGCAAATAACCAGAAGGAAATTACAGAGTAACCAGGGAAAGGTGAAGTAGTTTTAAGAGCATCTCAGCCCGAAAGGAGTTTTACAAGAACTGGAAATGAATTTAAGAGTTTGGTGGATCAAATTCAACCGAAAAGAGCATCACACCAAACTTCCCTATCGAAACATCTCTGTCTCAACAGATGGAAAGTTGAATCAAAAGCAACAGTGTAAAAAGAAAAAAAAAAGAAACAGTAAGATGAAATAATTACAATGGACACTTATGATCCACCAAACGACAGGGACAACAGTTTTGGAAAGATGATATAGACTACTATAATGGTGGTTGCTTCCCACGGACACAGACAGAAGAATTGGCTCTATACGTGCAATATAAGCCGAACGATCCTTGTGTTGATATTGACTCACTGAGAAGAGGAGAGATCATCCTGTAGTTGATTTGCTCCTCTGCTCGTGGGACTCATCCTTTTTGCCCGCTCGAACGAATTATCTCCTCCATTTGGATCCGAACTTCGGACATGGAAGGGCGGTTATCAGGATACTGTGCTGTACAGTCTATACCGAGCTGTAGGAGCTTTACCATGTCCTCTTCCAGACTAGGGTCTCGCTGGAGCTCGAGGTCGAATACCTCGGAGCTCCACTCCTCGCGGACTATTGACTGGACCCACCTGGGAAGGTCAACACCTTCCTCGTTGATGAGGGTGTGGGTTGGGGCCTTCCCAGTTAGGAGCTCCAGGAGAAGCACCCCAAAGCTGTAGACATCGGCCTTCTGGGAGACCCTCCGTGGGTCAGTGACCTCAGGGGCACGGTAGCCTGCCACTCGGTTTGGTGTGGTGGATGGACCTACAAGGTGGGCTAGGCCAAAATCGGAGACCCGGGCTTCGTAGGATTGTGTGAGGAGGATGTTCGACGATTTGATGTTCCCATGGGAGAATGTAGACCCCTGGGAGTGTAAGTACTCCACGCCCCGAGCCGCTCCAAGCGCAATGTTGGACCTGGTCTTCCAGTTTAATGGAGTTCTTCCCGCTCCCTTGTTTCCTATAGGAATAGACAGTAGGATTAGAATGCGACCTTATTCATTTTCAGGGCGGTCGATCGAACTCAACAAACAGAACTATAAAATATGATATGGAGATTCTGATTCCATCATGAATAATTTCAAGAGCAAAGAACATCCGGCCATTGGATTCAGAATCATGAAATTTGTTGGCAGAGTAAGTAAAATCACTCGAGTGCCTTTCCATTTGAACTAAACAACACCAGCAATCTATGAACTCAATCAGTAGCATATGTTGAGGAAACGGAGTGAGCTCCATCGAAAAAATATGAAGGAAATGGCTGAAAATCGGGTTTTTCTTTGAATTTCCAAGAGCCATGACAAACAGGATCACAAAAGCTGAGCAATGATCAATAAATAGTAAGTGATTTAAGGGAAAAAAGGGGAAGAATGGCACACTGATAGATTCATCATAGAACAAAAAGGTCGCAGGGGAACTATTATGGCTGAAAATGCCAAAATGACATCATACCATGTAATAACGCAGACAAGCTTCCCATGGGCATATAGTCATGGACCAAGAGCTTCTCATCGTTGCTGTAATAGTAAGCCCTCAAAGGCACCAAGCTCTCGTGGTCCATAGCCCCGACTGCCTCGATCTTCTCCTTGAACTCCTTTGCCGACACATTAACGTCCTTCAGCCTCTTCACCGTCACCACTGTTCCAAACTCCAAGACCGCCTTGTAGGCTGTCCCAAAGGTCCCCTTGCCGAGCACCTCTGCAGATGCCCTCAGCAGATCCTCCAAATCGAACACCTTTGTAGAGTTCCCGAAAAACACCAACTTCTTGGGATTAGACTCCACAGCTCCTCCTCCCTTCCCGCTCCCCGTCATTGCTGCTGCTGCTGCAGCTGTCGCTGAGTATCCGTAGGACCCACCACTCTCAGCCTCAGCAGCAGGTTTCTCGGCCCTAAGCTCTGTCTCAGGCTTCTTAGTCGTGGCAATGTCCAAAGATCTACTAGTCTTCTTGTTACGGGTCTTTCGGCACAAGAAGATCAGTAGTACGACTATCAAAAGGAAGCCGAGCACGGATCCAATCACAATGCCAGCCACCGCGGCGCCCGAGAGCTTCTTCCTCTTCTTCTTGACCTCAGTCCCATTGTTCCCATTACCCTGGTCACCATTCGATGGCTCACTTGGGGGCAAGCTTATATCTTCCGAGCAGGACTCGAGGGGCTTTCCGCAGAGCGATGTGCCCAAAAACGAAGTCGTCGTGAAACTCTGCAAACTGTCTGGGATCGACCCGTTGAGCTGGTTGTTCGAGACATTGAACTGCTCGAGCTTCGGGATGTTCAAGTCAGCGGGAATTGACCCAGTAAGCTGGTTGTTCTCAAGGAATACAGTCCTGAGCCGAGTAAGGTTGTTGAAGCTCAGGGGAATCTCGCCGGAGAAGTTGTTGGAAGCGAGATCGAGCCTCACTAAGTCTCTGAGGCTGGACAGCGACTCCGGGATTTGGCCGGAGAACTTGTTACCTTGCAGATAAAGGTTCCGCAGGTTCGTGCAAAGCGCGAGATCTGAAGGGACCTGGCCGGTCAGCATGTTGAACCGGAGGGAGAGCGTCCGGAGCTCAGTGAGGTTACCGAGAATGCCGTTGGGCAATTCACCAGAGAGGGCGACTCCGGGGAGGCGGAGTGCCGTGACCCGGTTGGATTCACACTGAACGCCGGCCCAAAAACAGGGCATCTGCTGGTTCATATTCCAGAGAAGAGTCCTCCCACCGACGGCAGCCCTGAGGGCAACCAGGGCCGCCCTGTCGGAAGCTAGATCAGGGGAGGAGAATGGGAGGAGGAAGAGCAGGGAAATCGCGAGCAGAGGGAGGATTTTTGGCAGCATTTTTTGCACAGAAATGGAAGGCCCAGAGAAGCGCTTTTGAATTTGGAGCAATAAGAGGTTCAAGGTGGGAAGGAAGATGAGAGCATTTGGTTATGGTGTCCGTAAGACCGTAAGAAGCAGAAGAAGAAGAAGAAGAAGAAGAGGATGGCTGAATTGCATTCTCTCCATCCCTGTCTTCTCTTCTTCTCTGTCTGTGGTTAATGACACTGGCGTGAGAGCGGACGACTAGTCCAGGCTGTTTATGGATACGTGAGAGAGAGAGAGAGAGAGAGAGAGAGAGAGAGAGAGAGAGGGGGGGGGGGGGGGGGGGGAAGAGGGAGGCGGAGGCTAATGGTGCAAAATGGACTGAAACAGAAACTTTGTGGGGCTAAAATGGATATCCCCAAAAATATATGAAAGAAATGCAAAGCAGAGAATCAACCATAGTTAGCTTTCTAGCTGTATACATTAACAGCGATGATTATGGCAGCTAATTCACCAGTCAACCAGTTTTCTTTTTCCCATAATCTTCAAATATATTTCCATTTTTCGGGTATACAGTACATATGCATCCCTCTTGGCTTTTGCCTCTTATCTGTTAATTATCACCTTTTCAAGGTTAAAAAAAATTATGAAAATGGAAAAGAAAAGAAAAGAAGATATTAAAAAAAAAAAAGAAAAGCAATTTGGTGGCTCCGAGGTTTTAATCTGCTCGATGTTGCCTCTATTCTCTGTTATGTTCTGCTCTGTTCCACTCTGCCCCAACACCACCCCCCAGCCCGGTCATCACCAGAATATCAGGAAAAATGACACAGATTATAAATCCTAAAATAGACATGTCAAATGGATTGATTTGGCCTAGAACTCACATGTAATCAGCTTGAATTATCTTTAAATTAGCATGTAATCGCTTTTATTAGATTGAAATGTGGTTATGAGTTAAATATAAGAAATAGGCTTATTGAATTTGGAATCAGTTTGGAATGCTTTCTTGTTGAACTGGCCTGAACAGTCAAAATTCTATCAATTGTCATATTTTATCTATTCAATTTAAAATTAAAAAAATTATTTATTTTAAATAATTTGAAAAAAAAAATAAAAGTGAAAGAGTTATAGTTACCGTTCTGAATTAAAAAAATTTTCTCTTAGGAATGGTTCTGAACCATTCTCTGGACCAATTCATGTTTTCTTGAATTATGGTCCTATAATCATATCAATCATTCTATTTAACGAACCGAATTATAACCAAATTAAATGGTTTAGAGTCCATTTTAAATCAAATCAAACCGTCCACTTAACATCTTTAACCCTAAAACATCCCTTCCTCTTTCTCATTTTCTCAGAAATAATAAGAAATGATTTGCATATTCGGGTTACTTCATAGGTACCCTAAGCAAAACTTGAACCAAGGACAACGTTCCCCCATGACATCGGTTTGAACATTGCTTATACGAATTCGATTCGTGTTGAAAGCTCGATTCTAATTCAATATCATCTTCAAATCATGTTATTCATTCTTGAGAGATGCCCACAGGATTCACAAGAGCCATTACGATCCCATCGCCTGTAAGTTTTGCAAATGCAGATCTCGCACCACAGTCAATCATCTAATCATTCCGTACCGGCCGACCCTTGAGAAGCCTCTAACTGAATAGGCTGGCAGCTGGACGGTGCAATTTTTCCTTTTTTTTCTTTTCCACGGATTTGGAGTATGGATGGGTATGGGCATCATGAGAACCAGAATGAGTACTAAATGATCGATGATTTGGCTGGAAAAGCGTTGGAAAGTCTACCCACGTGGATGTACAGTATTCATTAACCTCTCCTTATTTTATTATTATTTATATCAAGATAAGATGATAATATACTAATTTATTAAATAATATATTTTACAATATATGGATTGCAATTAATCTTAATATACTAATCGTTTCAAACTATGAATCTATTATATTATATGTTATCAGTTTACGAACGAATAGATATTTCAAAGGCCGGACGCAAACCCACTGCAATGCTATGATCCAGCACATTGATTTTGGACCTCTCAACAAACATTTCCTTTTAAATTCCAACAAAGTAATAATAAAAAAATCAAATAATAATAATAAAATCTGACCATGATATTATTGGAGTTCATGGGAGAGGGTTGAGTTGAGGGGAAATCTTCTTCTAATTTTTGGTGGGCTTCCTTTTGAGTGACTAGGAGGCTTAAATGATGACTTAATTGGGCAACACAAATATGGTCCCACATCCAGTGTTTTTTTTATGTATATGGTTGAGTTGAGTCTCACCAGACTTGACCTTAATATGTTACTGTCTTCCTTCAAATCGGAAATGTAATTTACAAGAAAAGGAACCAACTTTGGTGAAGTTAACTTGCAGCAGATGAGAACAAATTGAATGGAGGCGGTTTCCTGGTCTGTCGTTAAAGTGGAACATCACAAAACATGCAAGAGACGGAGACCTGTGATATTGGGCTGGGAGTTCTAATAGCCTCTTCAGCTGCCCACTTAGATCGATCTGGTATTGCCACAGCCACTTCAACGATTAGTTCCATCAGCAAAAGGAGTAACTATGCAGATCGGGATGACTGCAGTTGTCCGTGTGGTCTCTCGTCTAGAGGCAACATTCACCAACTGTACCATTACTCTGCTGCAGATACTCACAATGAGAAGAGAAAGTAGCTGCTGTGATTACTGCAGTAACTTGATAAGGAAACAGCATGAAGTCAACCTGAATCGTAAAAGGAATGAATACTAATGCCAGGTTATGGTGGAATTGACAAGGTGAGCACGATCACTATATTCGGTTTCCTGGGTTTTTTACCTTTGGGGGTCCTCACATCAGACAAATAGCTTATGAAATATTTGATGGTGAATAATCTTTTCCTATGTTCATCTCTCATCAGTGTGCTACTGTCCCTGGGACCTGCATTCTGTTTTCGGAAATATTTGCAGCCCAACTTTGAATGAGGTCTGCACATATCAAGACTATCACTGAAGGATCTTACGTGGTCCTGTGATTTACATATAACAATGTGACCTACTGATCATTGTATATATCTTCTCAAGTCTCAACTACCTACTTTTTGGCAGAATGGCCCTTTGTGCAAGCAAATCAAGATGAAAACAATGGTTAAGCTGAGAGGAACTGTAATTCCTGACTAGCCACAGCATACAGTACAGTAGATTTCCATGATCGGTTCAATCCAGTGTTCCCTAATATCTCACCTGAGCAATCTTTCCGGCAAGCCGTAGCATACAATGAAGTGGAATTTTGTTTGGTTCAACCGAATTGAACAAAAACTGGCTTGAACTCTTTTCATTTCTTGGGCTTCAGTTCATTTTCTGCGCTTGCCTGCTGTTCGTTGGAGCTCCTCCATCAGTAGATGTGCCACTGACTTATAGCCCATCGTCCGTGCTTCGTAATTGATATCCAATCGCAGAAAAGGAACAGTCATTCCATGAACACGCAAAAAATGAGAAGCTATCATCAGTAATAATAACAAACAGAGAAACATCAAAGAAATACCTTGAAAAATTGCGAGTCCTGTTGGCACTATACCACGCTTCTTCAGGCACAGCGAACTTCAGAAAAGCAAAAGAGGACTCGAACTTGTTTAGTTTCATCAAGTGTTACAATGAACATTCCTTCAAATAAGTTTGCAATTCGACAGTACCTATTACATATCCAAAAGGGGTTTAGTCCTTGGGCCTCGACACAATGAGGGCACATCCATTCCTTGTTCTCTCTCACTTCCTCCATTTCTGCTAACAAAAACCACAAATTGCTCCTTATCAGCTTTCTTTCTGCACTGAAAACTGGAGCATAGCAGTCTACTACAACAATTTATGGAGTTTACCTTCTCCATATCTAACCTTGAGACAGGCTCGGCATAGAACACCATAGCTGGAATGGCAAACTGAGCAGTCTGTCTTTCCTATATCATGCAAACAAGTTTTGTTGTGAAACTATTAGGAACAGATTTTATTTGGGATAGATGGAATGGCAAACTGAACAGTCTGTCTTTCCTGTATCATGCAAACAAGTTTTGTTGTGAAACTATTAGGAACAGATTTTATTTGGGATAACTGAACTACTTGTTGTAGGTCCAAGTGAACTACTGACCTATGCAAGGCTCGTTCACATCAAAATTACCACATCGCTTGCAGTCTTCTTCACCGCATAGTTTCTTCTGCCTGCAACATGAGTTTGCACCAAAACAATTCCATCACCGGGACAATGCCAGCAACTCATAATCATCCAAGGGAAGGGAGACCGAAAGCTCAAATTTTAATGGACCTGCAGAAGTGGCAACTGATTCCAAAAATAGGATCATAGACACTACCACGGCCCTTACTGTTGCATCTCCTAGCAGAGGCCTCAGGTGAGATTTGATAGTCCATATTCTCAATGTTCAGCAAAGGTTTATTTGCAGGAGGCCTTAATTGCTGCTCATCTACAACTTTTGCATTTCCCCCTGGCATTTTTTTAGGTAAATTCCTGTTATTAGCTTCATCACATATCAAAAATACAACACGAATCCTCCACACAACAACAAAATACTTTTCCTGAAGTTTTGCATCCATCCCTCAACAAAAAATTGCTTTTGCATCCAAGCTGATTTAAATCCTGAGATTTATGAGTCAGCAACTTGCAACCAAAATTATATTTCTGCCTTAGTAGGGTGAAGTAGATGAAACTATTCAAATCTCGAGTCAAAATAGTGGGGTAGCGATTTATCTGTTCATAAGAAGGTTGTAGAATTCCATGAAATACTTCCTTACCCTTTGAAACGGCCCCACTATTTAAAGGAAATGGGGGAGCTTGGCAACATGACAGTTTAAAAATACAAATATTAAAAGTGCAAACTTCAAGTCTTCGCTGCAAGTCAGCAATGTTTAAATTCCATGATGCAAATCGATGATCAGGTTCCGGTCATGAAGTTATAAGTTCCAGAGATGTGAAACTTTGGGTGCAATACAACTTTTGCATCTCTTTTCCATGCTTTTCGCGGGTTCTTTTTCCCAGAGCATTAAGTGAAAAGGAATGAAGATATTGATACTTTGACGTGCCGATACGGGGGATGGATTTATGCAGTCCTTCGTGCATTTAAGCCAATCTGAACGACGAACTGAGTTGATACCATCTGTTTTCACTGAAACAGAAATTCAAACTATATCAAAACCTTTGAGTGTTCGGAAAACAACCGCACAAGAGGGTATGCAACTTCCAGTATATGACAACTAGGCCTCCTGATCATCACGTGTCAACTATTTGCATCCAGAGTCTCAATTTCAGTCTTGCTTGGAATGAAAAGTCAATATTATCCAAAATCAAGAACGAAAAACATCAAGCAAACAGATTATTCAATTTTTACAGAGATCAAACTATTAATTCCGTAGCTCTTTATCCAAAGATATTGCCCCAGAATGATGTGGAGCAGTTTCTCAAAATGGCAGTTTAAAGAACTCAGAAAATAAATAAATAAACCCAAGGTCGTGAACTAGAAGAGTGTAAGCTTCAAGGTGCAAACGGGTTAAACGTAAGGAGGGTGTAAATGGTTAAGAATTGAAGCTTATAATTTATCATGCTCCTTTTTATGCTTATATTAGGTCCTCCTTCAAAGAGCAGTGCCCAAAAAACAAAGGAAAGACGAAGATTGATACTTTGATATGCTGATGCTGGCGAAGGATTTTTTGAACTGTCTCTCATGCATTTAAGTCGATCTGAACGACGAAGAGAGCTAATCACATCTGTTTCCCCTGATTAACAGAGAGAAAACTGCATAAGAACATACCAAACTTCCGAAAATGTCTATAAATCAAGAAGTGGGGCTTCTGAATTGAAGCTATACAACTTCAGAATTGATAAAAAGCCCCGACCTTGGATGGATTGTCCCTTCAATCGGTTGGAGCGACGCAGTGATGCAAGAGAGCACACCTTCTTGGCGAATTTCCGGACATTGCTCCTTGCTGATTTTTCCTCAGAAGCTGTCGATCGAAGGTCGGAAATGGTCTTTTGCAGTCCCAGTGAGGCCAACCGAGCCTGTAATCGAGGACATAAACGATTGTTAGAAACAAGCGGCGACTTCACCGAGACCGAGTACATTTGTGGGCAAGTGAAGTCAAAGGCAAGGTGACCTTGTTCTCGAGGATTCGAGCTCGTCTGAGGTCCTCATACTCGATCCTTGCTCCTAGCCTTGCCATTGTTAATCTCAAGGGTGTCTAGCAGAGTGCAAAGCAGAGGACAGCCATCTCAGTTCTGCTTTCTCTGTGATCACCCAACGGCTACTTTTTTTCCCTCCTTGAAATTAGAATTTTAAAGGAGCTTTTTCACTCGATTTGATGCGGTAGTAATTTGACCCTTTATTTTTTTTTAATGATGAATTGAAAGAGTTAAATATGATAATTTCATAAAAATTATAAATTTAGTAAATTTTATATGTCATTTTATTTTTAATTTATCAAATATTGATGGAATTGATTGATGATGGAGATCGATGGGTTCACAGACAGGGACCATAGTAACTGCTGATGCGACCGCACAAATAAAATCAGGTGCCCGCCATCCTCCACATGTTCAACCTGCGGTCCAATTAGAGGCGCCACCCTCTTCCCTCTGTATATAAACGGATCTACTCTCAAACAGAGATTGCAGGTTACCGAGAGACGGACGGAGGATGGAGCAGAGAAGTACCCATGAAGTAGGATTCGCCTTTGCCGTCCACCGGCAAGTGAAGAGGATCAAGATGGAATCGTCGAAGCTACCAGATTGGTGGCGCGAGCAGCCATCCCCCGATGAGAGGAGACCCGTCACTGGAGAGTCACACCGCCGTAAGCTCTCCCCGTCACCGTTAAGAACCACCGACCAAAGCTTCTGAGAAACGAGCACTGCCGTTCAGATCAGGGTTCGAAGTAACGGCCAGTCTTTGGCATCTCCTGTTGTGCTCGTTTTGAGATTTTCCTGTTCTTAATCATCTTAATGATATTTAAACATCCTCAAAAGACGAAGAAAAGATGTCCTTATGTTTTCCATTTGTTGTTCATACCATTAAATCAACAGAAAGACACAGCAGTGTCTGTCCCAAGCCCAAAAACCACCACTGGTGACAACACGGCATGAAGCCAACTGATCAAAGAACCAAAGAAACTGCATATTCAAGCGTAAAGTTGACAGACAATTCAATGGACAAGCTCTTCCACCAGGGCTTTGATTAATAGCCGAGTCCCAGACTGCATCGTAGTTTCCACAGGATGGTGGTCTCAGCAATCACGGAGGTAGTGATGTATGGATCCACGTTCGAGGCTGGCATTCTGTCCTCAAAGTAGCCCCTGCCCGCCTTGCCGGTGTCCTTCCCATCTCTGATCAATGCCCCACGTTGTGCCACACCCTACTCGATCAAGAACATCAGAATGAAGTTCTGCATATAATCTTCAGAGGATCTTGTTTGGTATCATTTCGCTTCCATGTAGCTTTCTTACCCATGAGAATGTGTTAATGTCGGCAGTCTCGCGCCGCCCAGTGAGCCAGCGCTTGTTGCCGAGATGTGCTCCCTGTGCCGCAGCCCAAGCTTCTCGATGGCTTTCTTGGTGACCTCGGATCCTCCATCCTTCCTCATGGACTTGGTGCTGCAATAAAAATATAGATGCATTCAGCTCCCTCATTCCCTGTCATCTGCATCTAAAGGACTACTCGAAAGATGGAAAATTTCCGCCTGTGTCGTAGCCTCGGCCTTGCATTCGCTCGATTCTTGAGAGAGGTTCCACGGGTCCTTCTATCTGCTCCACTCATCGCCAGAGCTCCTGAGCCAATGGGACTTGTTACTATGCGAATTGGTCCTTACGATCAGTTACGGACTCAGACTCCAAGAAATGTACTTTCTAGTCAATGATTTGACTCCGGCCAAAAGTGAGATCAACTAAATGGGCCAGGCCCATTATAGGACCCAGAATGCGGTATCTCTGCGGCTGAAGCCCTTTGAATAGGATGTCGGAGACTCAAAGACGAAGCCATCTTCGGGCTCCCTCTGTTCCTATTTCCTCGAAACAACCAGCAGGCTCTTCACATTCTTCTTCGGAAATGGATTAGGCCAGTTCTTGTTAGCAAGTGGGTGAAGTAGTTGATGACCGGGAAAAGGGCTTACCGTTGATGAGCGGAGTTGAATCGTTTGGTGATTCTCCTCATGCAACTTATAATAAGTTGGTGACAGGGAGATGCTTGTGATAGACGGAAGATTAATGCAGATTTGGTTGACTGTATATAGAGGAAGTAAAAGATCTTGGAATTAACGATGGTACCTTAGACATCTCGAGATGCGTATTCTCAGTTGGAAAATCCCATGTGCTCACTGCAGCTCACCAGCAGACTGTAAAAGGGATTGATAATCTGAAGATATTCATACAAGAAAGGATACTATAACAGGAACATATCTATTCTCATCGGCAATACATTGGGCCAAAAACAGAAGCTGGAGAATGTTTTGATGGAATTCTATTATATGTCGTCCGTGAAATCCTGTAAAGTTATGATAGGAGGGAATTAGAAACACAGCATGTGAAAAAATGCATTAGGGAATAACGACAATCTAAATATGAGTTTTACTGTTGTAACTGGAGACCAATCTGTCCAGGAAGAGCCGTGAAAACAAGGAAGAAGAAGACAGTGGATCCCGCATCGTTGAACCCATGGTCTCTGGTTCTGAGTCAAGTGGCTCGACTGTGCCAGATCTCGTTTCTCGAATCCAAAAGTCATTTAAGCATACCTTTTGTTGAGAAGGGAGGGCATGTGACCTTCGTGATTGGATGGGAAGTGAAGACATCAGATTGATTGTATTTATGGTACTTTGATTCTTCCGAGAAAACAATGTTCTTAGAACCGAAGCAGTCTGTGTCACAGTCAAATGCAGCCTGCCGGCCTCCCTTCTTTCTTCCAACTTCCCACAGAACAAAACCGAGAACAGTTCTTTAAAACCACCAGGCTAACAATTCAAGAAACTGACACTTCTTCGATCTCCCCAGAGAGAATATACAAATATTCTTGGTAGCTCATTTTCTTCCTTATTCTTGATTCCTTTATAGAACCTCCTTTGCTTAGTACGCTCTGTGCTGTTGTTCGGCAGCATTTTGTGCATTGCCTTGATCGGTTCAAATTGTCACTTGTCTGTTCAGGTTTCCCGGTGTTTTTTTTTTTATTATCATTTGCTTCTAGTTTGTGTCCTTGCTCTCTGTGCAACATCCTGGTGTTGTTTCATGGATCCCCCATCAGGCCACGGAGCTCTCTCCCCGTGGAACTCAGGTGGACTCCGTCTTCTTCTTGGTTTTCCTTCTCGTAGTTCTTTTGGTACTTTCTGAACAAATGGATTGGTATCTGCAAATCAGGATATTCTCTTTTAACTGCAGCCGGCCTATTGAGCTTCTAAAGGAAAATCAATTGTTGCTGTGGGAAATAGTAAACTTGAATCTCTGCTGAGACTTGAGAATTTTATACCCTGCAACAGTTAAATTTTGTCTGAGACATGACGCAAACTTGACGTCTGTTATATCTTTCCTTGAAACTGTGCAGAAACTAAACTGGAGATCACAGCCACTCGTTTGTCTGGTGCTCGATTTCTTGATTTGAGTAATACTCATCCTGTCTACAAGTTTTTTTTTTTTTTTTATCGATTACTACCATAGGATAATTTACAAGGAAAATCTGAGGCTGAACAATGGAAAGTTGCTTGCTATACATGTATTGAAAGCAGAAAGAGACATGGAAGCACATTGCTGTCCTGTCGTTCCAGAGCCTTGGAGTTGTCTACAGCCGTATCAGTACAGCCCCATTATATGTTTACGGGACGATCCCTGCTGAAGATTTTTTATCGGACCAGACTGCCTACGAGTAGTTCTCCTTCATCTTCTGAACTCTGACCATCATTCCCTTGCTCAAGTACGCATTCATAGTTCTGAGGACAGACGACGAAGGAGAAGGTAAAAACTAAGTAACCCCATTTTGTGCATAAACGAACATATTCCACGGGCAAATTTATCATAGTAACATGCTTGCATCTAATCAAATTAAGTGTTTAGATCACTTAGCAATGGTTTATCAGAAACGTCAGATTAGTTGAATTCGGGATTTTCACGATTAATACTTACTTGAATCTTGTGCAGGTGGTACGATTGCTCTGTACTCGTTGCTCTGGAGGCATGTGAAAGTTGATCTGCTTCCAAGTGACAGAAGTGCGGACGAAGTTATGCGTTTGGCGGAGAGCCCTGCTAGGAAGAGCAAGATGGAATCAAGGGCTCGGAGGGCCATTGAGAAGCACAAGAGCAGCCAATACTTGATGCTTTTCTTAGCTTTGTTTGGTGCTTGTATGATAATCAATGATGGAGTCTTCAACCCTGCCATCTCTGGTTCGAGAGAATTTTCTTTCTACGTTTTTTCTTTTACTGTCGCGGTGTGTGATAATCGACTTGATGATATCACTCATGTTTCCTTCCGATCTTCTCCTGTTCCAGTTTTATCAGCTTCAAAAGAAGTGGAACGATAACTGATCGAGATCTCTAATTCATGTAAGAACTCATGATTCAGGAAGCTGCTGAATTCAACCTAATTCTTGAGCTAATTTGGTTCGTACCGATCCTTGAACCTTGCTGTTGTCACTAGTTTCCTCCAACAACTCGACCAAACTGTCTGCTGCCTTGAAAAAATGTAAGATCATATGATTCTTGTGCTCCTGTTATTTAACCTTCAGATTTTCACAAGAAAAGCATTCGAGTTCTGGGAGCATTATGTTCTTACAACGTCTTGAAACAAATTGTTTCCAGACGTGCCAGTTCCTTCTGCTTGCGCGATACAGATACTCCTCTTCACCCTGCAGCACTATGGGACCCATAAGATTGGGTTCCTATTCGCACCGATTTCCACCATCTGGCTCATCTTTATCAGTGGAGTGGGCCTATACAACATCTTGCACTGGAACCCAAGGATCCTCTATGCAATTTCTCCAATTTTCATGTTCAGATTGGTGAGAAACATCGATAAGAACAACGGGAGATCTATCTGCAGCATCCTTCTCTGCGTTGGAGGTCGGGAATATCAAAGGGAGCTGCCACATTTTTCTCTTCTTTACCTGATCTTAAGACTTAAAACTTAGATTCTCATTTCAGTTTTGATCTCGAACAGGATCAGAGGCAACGTTTGCAGATCTGGGACATTTCTCAAAGAACTCGGTTAGGGTATGCAAACAAATCATCCTTTGCTGTCATGTTAAATGCGATTCATGATAAAGACCCGGTTCAAAACCCACCACTGTTGTTGCAGATTACGTTTGTATCATTTGTTTATCCGGCTCGCTTGCTGTTTTATAATCTGCATTCATTTCGAAGAACTCGGACAGGAGAGTAGTCGACTTCAATCATCTCAGTAAATCTATACCTGGTAATTCAACGAGCCCCATAAAGAATCTTTTTATTTGCCTGCTCCAGCTTCTTTCCCCACTTAGTTCTTTCAGTAAGTAGGTCCTGACTCGGAATTCATGGACGGGTTTACATCCCTGACGTCAACTGGGTCTTAATGGTCCTCAGCCTTTCTGTAATTATCGGTTTTCACAGCATTCAGCAGATCGGGTACTCTGCAGGTTCATTTTCTCAAACATCACTCGTTTGTACTAGTTGCGATCGAGAGAAGTTTTGATCTGTCACATCTGAACTCGATGTGATAAAAGAACCATTGGTGTTCCACAGGTGTAGCTATCGTTTCCAGGATGCTGGTGACGACCTGTCTGATGTCCCTCGTGATCGCTCTCTACTGGTAGAGGAACCTCTTCCTCTCAGCATGCTTCCTCATGTTCTTCAGTTTCATCGAGGCCATGCTCCTCTCGGCATGGCTCTTGAACTTCCATGAGGGAGTGTAGTACCTAGCCTACTCTCGGTGATCATCCTGACCATCATGCTTTCTTGGCACTATGGTATGATGAAGAAGTATGAGTTCGACCTGCAGAACAAGGTCTCGGTCGAGTGGCTCACAGGCCCCAGCCCTGGCCTCAGGATCTCAAGGGTTCCCGGGATTGAATTCATCCACGCTGACATTGTCTTGGGGATCCCCGCCTTCTTCTCGCACTTCATCATGAATCTTCCTGCATTCCACCAAGTCCTGGTCTTCGTCTCCTTCAAGCCACTTCCCGTTCCCTGTGTTCAGGCTGATCAGAGGTTCCTTGTCGGCCAAGTTGGACATAACAGATATAGGATATACAGGTGCATCATGAGGTACGGATACTGCGACCTTGCTGGGGACACCGATGATCTCGAGGAGCAGATCATTCGCTCGATTGGAGAGTTCATTTCCCGGGAAGAGAACAACAACTTTGAGTCCCTCACGTCACCTGAAGGAAAGATGATCGTTGTAGGGAATCCGAGCCAAGAAGATATGGCCCCTGTGTCCATCAGCAGCACAGACTCAACCGTCCACCCGGTGACCTCAACGGACAACAATGGGACCGTGGCTGGGCCATCCGGCAATGCCTCGGTCNAACCGTCCACCCGGTGACCTCAACGGACAACAGTGGGACCGTGGCTGGGCCATCGGGCAATGCCTCGGCCAAGAGGAAGAGGGTTCAGTTTGCCATTCCTGCAGCGAGTCCTAAAATGACCGCATCAGCGAGGGACGAACTGCAGGAGCTGGTCAATGCCCGGGAGAGCGGCATCACCTACTCCCCGGGGGCAGTCTCACCTGACTGTTCGAGANCCGGGAGAGCGGCATCACCTACTCCCCGGGGGTAGTCTCACCTGACAGTTCGACATGGGTCGAGCTTGCTGAAGAGAATCTTGATCAAGCATTACATCTTTCTCGATAAGAACTCCAGGGAGCCGTCGGGGGCGCTGAACATCCCTCATGCGTCCCTTGTCAAGGTCGGCATGGCCTATACCATATAATCACATCACACACCATAAATCAATGTAAGAAGATCTCGGTCACAAAATAAGAGTTGCACAATGTGTGTATTTACACGAGCCCAAGTCAGATGCCACGAGGTTTGAAGGATGGCCGGCTTACTAGTAGTTAGCACTCCGAACTCTCATGGGATCAGATGACAGAAGAACATTTTATCTATACTCGAGACTGATGATGTATGTTTCGTTTAGCTTTTATCAATATGCAGGAAAGCAGGAGGATAAGGAGGAATCCGAGTAACAAGAATCGGCCATACTTCTTTGGGTCCAGTTAAAAGAGAAATGGTGCACAATGAAATTTATAGATCAATTTGGAGATCGATCAGCTTGTAACAAGCGAAGTTGAATCAGCAACCTTGGAAAGTGGACATGGAAGGGGAAAATGATAGGAAACCTCATTTCTCCTGTGTGTTCTCGGACGGTCCTTTCTGCGCCGTCGGATGAGCACCGTGGGCGGGGAAGATGATACACAAAAATTGAAAAAAAAATAATATTTTAAAAAATTTATAAATTATGACAACTACAATTATAATTAAAATAATGGATTAATGGCAAAATTGGAAATGAAAATTTTCCCTTTTTTTAGTTTTTATTTTTCATTTATTAATCCTACATATTCTTGGCAATTAAGCAAGGCACGAAACAGAGAGGAATCGTCAGGAAGGAAATACTCGGTTCAGATACAGACGAAGGAGAACCGAAGAAGGTCCCGAGGGAGGCAGAAAGATTTGCGAGAATCTGAAGTGGAGAGATGGCGTTGCAGTGGGTGATACTGACGTACGTAGTGGCCGCAGAGGCGGCCTTAGCGCTTCTCCTGACTCTTCCCTCTCCCAAGGTTCTGAAGTACAATTTGGTCTCCGTGGTGTCTTCCATCCTTCAGCCCGCCCTCTTCATCGTCCCCTTTGCTGGGTTCCAGCTCCTCGGTGAGAAAAATGTTTCAAAATTTCGCTGATCGCGGACTGGAATATGTGCTCTGAATTCGATAGTTTAGTCACTTTGATTGAATCTTGGATTTTTCTTCGATTTTAGTGCTCGTTGATATATTAGAAAAAGTGTGCTTTAGTTCAGTTTCAGATTGGAATCTGTGCAATAAGGATTTACGCATTCGCTTGGTGAAAATTTTCCGTTTGATGGTTTTTGGATGGATATTGGATTGTTACTTTTGTGTTTGGGTGCATGTTTTGCTCTCGAGAACTGGAGTTGCCATGTTTTATTGATTGGAAAATGGGAATTGGAGATGCAAATGCGGTTCTCGGCTTTGGCCTGCTTCGCTGTCAATTCTTAGATTATGAGCTTGGATTGAATGATCATAAATGTGGTTCTTAAGTCTCCCCTATTTTGCAGTTAGTTCTTGATTGATGGATAGGTTTTGCACCACTATGTTTGGGATATTTAGAGTAGAGGGGAGATGAGGATACCAGGTATTTGTTGGCAGGCTTCTCATTTAGCTTGATTCTTGCCTTGTCTTCGGCAGATATTTACTGGAAGAATGAGCACCGCTTGATGTGCACATCTGAGATCTGCACAGCTGCCGAGAGGGATCGATATGAAAAATCTGTGAGTGGAAGTCTGTTATAGTAATTTGCATGATTTTGGACATAAGTTTGTTTTTCACATGACATGATTGTTCCATGAAAACTGACCCAAAAACTCTATGAAACTTGTATTGGATTAATGATCGGGGATGCTTGTGCTTGAAATTTTAAGCAGCTGGTCTTGTAAGGGTCTCTTCACGTCAGAATTTATATTCAAAAGTTTTTATATATATTTTGGAGTATATATTCAAGAATTGGTCTAAAGTGAACTCATTTTTGCAATTAAATACTCTTTGACTGCTGCTAGCTATCTTCTCACTTATAATGCATGGTTGTTTGGTTTTCATGAGTGCTAACCATGCTTATACCATACTCCCCAGCATAGAACATATGTGACAATGTTATGTGAATATGATCATATTCACATCCATTCAACAAATGCATTCCTTCTGGAAAGACAAATCAAGTCTTTTTGCTTGTTATTGGAAGCTCCTGATTCCTATTTCATCGTTGCAGATCTACAAAGCTCAGAGGAATGTTATCCTATGTGCTTCTGCATGCCTCCTCTACTGGTAATTCGTATATATTGTTTTCCAATGTTTCTTCTGAATGAACCTCTAGTTCGTACTGATATAAGTCGGTTGCAATGGTTCAACATTTCTTCTCCTTAAGTAAGGTATTGGGTTCAAGTCCTGTGAATAGAAAGAATTTATATTGGAAGTGCTTTAGCTCCTAAGTGGGCTGATCCAGCTCAAATTGGATTAATTATGGCCAAATGACTTCCAGTTGATCTATACCCAAAAAGAAATAAATAAACACTCCTCTTCGTATTGCAATGATGATGACTTTAATTGAATCTTAACATTTGTGCAGGTGCATCTACAGAATCTGCAAGTACTACAAAGATATTCAGACCCTAGAGCAAGTAGAGAAAAGGTACAAGGAGCAGTAGATATCATCAAATGCTCCTCATTTCGCGTATCATACTGCACTTGCTTTGTGAATCTGTGATGGAACACGTCCTACTCTGCGAGCTGCTTTGGTTCAGTTTGTTGGGTTGAGATTAGTATTAATTATCGAAAAATGAACAAAGAGTTGAGACTGGAGATATGTATTTACAATGTGATGTTGAAGTCATATATAGCAAAACTTATTGATGGATCGTTATTATGTTCATATTAACGTAGATATATATCATTGGTGGAATGCATCACTCTTATGACAGTCACGACTCACAACTATGACAAAGGTAGGAAATAAAAGGATAACAGGGATATAGTTATTCCCAGAGTTCATCGAGAGACTTGTAGCCGGGCCCAGTTTCGTTCACAAACACATAACCAGAGGCTCCCCTGCTCTGTGGGATGTGCTCGATCTCCTTCACCTCCTCCTCTGTAAGCCCCCCTTCCCATTCAAAGATCTTGAGGTTCTCTATCATTCTCTTCGTGTTGAAGCTCTTCACCACAAAGCTTGCCCCATGCTCGTATATCCACCTCAGAGCCACCTGCCCAATTGACGGCCAACCGAGAAAAGAAAAAGGGCTGTGGGAAGAGGAGAATGGTTCAGATTCCTAAATCCGATATGGTACATTCGGGTACCAGCTAGCTGGATCTGCAGGAGATAAGATTTTCCGACGAAAAGCACATTGGAGATTGGAGAACTTGTGTACCTGGGCCACGGTGGTTCCTCTGGCCTCTGCAATGCTTCTCAGGATGGGACTCCCCATGACAGCCATGGAGCCCCAAAGCGCTCCATTGGCTGCTAATGGAGACCAAGCACTCACATGTATCCCTTTCTCCCTGCAGTACAGTCGAAGCTTTTCTTGCTGCCATGCAACGTTCATCTCCACCTATAATAACCATGTGCAGGTCTGAGCCTACGCTTTTATTAGTCCGATATAGCAGATTGATACGAATTCGATACCTGGAATGCCTTTCACACCATTACTATCCTACGTCTACTGAATTGAAATATTTAGAGGCCCCAGTGGTTTAGCAACTGAATCATTTAGCAAGCATAAATCTAACAATCGATTGGACAATTGGATATCCCACTTACAGAAACCTTCACAGACCGGGTTGTGAACCGTAGATGTCTCCCAAGCATATGGCGTACCTGATTGACAGCAGGAGGAGTGGAGCAGAATTGGTGGATCTGGGAGAGCTTATCGGGCCCAAAGTTGCTGACTCCAATGGACTTGGCTAAGCCCAATTCGGTGCACTGTTCCATGGCTTCCCACGTGCCCCTGACATCGAAGTCCATCAGGCTCTCCTTTGTGATGTTGAAGCCCTTCGTCTCCACCTTCAGCCTCACCGGCCAGTGGATTAGGTACAAATCCACGTACGCTAGCCCCAGCCTCCTAATAGAAATCATCACCTCCCATTATATTGTTTTTCATCTCTTAATTATGGCTTATATCGCCTTTTCGTCGGATAAAAAAAA
>CXYZ01011466.1:220235-231859 GCA_900006705.1 Sonneratia caseolaris
TAATCAAAATCATTGATATAGTTATAATATTAGTCTCAAATTTAACATAAAATATAAATATAAGTCTAGTAAAATAAAATAAGTATATTATAATAGGTTTTTATTTTTATTTTTAATTTTAAGTTGATCGGTTTTCTTATCGGTTCAATTGAATTTATTGGTTCGAGTGAGAACCGGCCGGTTCAATTGAATTTGACCTCATTTAAATTGTAATTGGATTTTTTTGTGAGAACCGGACCTGGTGAGTGGCCGGTTTCCGGTCGAACCGGCCGGCCCGGTCCGGTTTTTAAAACTATGGTTTAACCTCCACCTCCCCCCGCCGATTCGTCGTAGTTCACTCGGACAACCGTTTACAGGCACAACTCGAGGGCACAACCTGGTACATGTAATGCTTGGAATTGGTCGTACGTGGAATTAGAATTAGCTGGGGATGAAATATGGAACAGGCATTTCACGGTGATATAGTCTGGAGCTTATCCCTCTGACCACGGGAGAATTTACACAACAATGCTAATGCCTATTGTAATTTCGCATTAATGATGTGCGGTTAGTTAATTAATCACCGAGGTTGCGGCCGATTGTGGACATTATTATGGGCTTATGATTGATTACATGGAGGGGGCAGACCATGTGGGATACCGCAGTACTGGTAGACGAGGGTGTGTCCGATGAAGATGATTGCAAAATCCAATTGCATATATTAAAATCTTTTGCACCACCCCATTTTTTGTTTCTATTATCATTAAATAAAGAAAAGTAAAATATAATCCTGTCAGTTGATTTTCCATGAAATGTACTGGTCAGTCGTCTGCCGAGTCAAGGGTTTTTGTTTTCCTTTTTCTAGCAAGACTTGGCACGCTTCTTCTTCTTCTTTTTTTCACAGAATCGAGATTTTCTCTATTTTGTTTTTTGGAAATATGAGTTTAGATATTCAAATAAATAGTAAATTACATGGGATCTGAAGAGGATTTGACGTATAGAAATGTTCACTAGAGCTAGAAAACTTGAGAGGGACGATTGATCATATTCATCCTTCCACAGAAAGGGGCCGCCAATTATGGTCATCGTCAGCACTTGTCCCTGGAATTTTCTTGTCACCCTCAATGAACAAGGAGTTGCAGGAGTAGTGTATGGTATACATGGGCGACATTATTAGTTCCAGCTAGGCGTTAATAATGTTCGATCATGATCTCATGGCATACATGGAAAGCTTCAGACGGGGGGAAATGCACGTATTGTTTTGTCCACAGAAACAGGGGGCAGTCAATTGATGGGAAACATTAAGAGATACATGTATATATATGTATTTATATCTATATGTGCGCCCAGATTTGAAGGGACCAGATGTAGGTGATGCATGAATGAAATGGCGATTTCATGGGAGTGGAGTGGAACAAGATCCAAATCCTATCAAATGCAGTTTTTCACGTGACATCCTTTCAAAAACCCACAATATTAGATTAGATTAGATATTCTGGAGTTTCTGTTTCAGTTTGTATGTCGAGATTGTACCTGAATTCTCAGAGAACAAAACTCCGAAGACCCCGGCTCAAGTAGATAGGATCGAAACTCGCTTCCAAAGGGGTCATGTTCTTCCATGGACTGCGAGAAAAATGCATGCATTAGCTTAGGTCCAAAACATATGAATAGGGGATTTTGTGGAGGAAGTGACGTGGGGGTGGTGTTACTGTAGGAGCATGCTAGAAGATAGAAATGTCCATCGATGATCAAGTGAGAAAGAACGATTATCACTTTGCGATGCTTCTCAACTGATATTTGTATATAATATTCTTTGGTATTATATTAATAGCAATATCACTTTACCCCCAAAAAAACCATTTTTTTCATCAATTTTCCATGCATTTTAAAACTGATCTTTATCATGGGCAAGAAACGGGCCTAGTAGTTTGGTCGGTAAGGTTGAAGCCTAAATAAAGGTCAGAAGGAGGTGAAAATGAATAGTGAAATACTGATAGATGAATAATGGCGCATACATGTTATGATATGAGAAATTACTCGAACCCTTTTTGATCCATCTGGTGTGACTGCCTCCTGCTCCCCCTAAATGAATCCCATCTTTGCTTTTACAGTTTGTTCTCCGCTCACTCTATAGAAAACTTTCATATAGAGATTGATTGTGTGTGTGTGTGTTTTGCTTTTGGGTAATGTTATCCCTGTTTAGAATTCCAATTTTGTCACTCAACTAGGGCTCCACTTACCCTAGAAAATTGTGATTATACATACTGTATACCCCTTGGCTAGGATAGTGTGAATAGTCCCACCACCACCACCCATGAGCACCAATCAATGTGTCTCTGTCAGCATGTTCAGATCTAGGAAATTTATATGTAAGGAAGGAAGACGAAATTCAGAAAATTGACAGAAATGTAAGATGCATATTTAAAGGAGAATAAGATAATTCAATGTAAAATAGATGATAGGGAATTAATTCATATAATATTTTATACGTTTTTGCCTGATTGTCCAGCCGTCCCTCTTATCAGCAAACCACGTCGCTTGAGGTGGGGGGGGAGGGTGGGCCTCTTATATACCCTCCCCTTACAAAATGATAACGAGAGAGAGAGAGAGAGGGGGAGGGAGAGGATGGAAGGGGAGAGAGAGATATACAAAGAGTGCCTCAGGAACCATGCGGCTAGCTTGGGAAGCTATGCCACCGATGGCTGCGGTGAGTTCACATCAGACGATTCCTCCCCCGGCGGCAGCCTCCACTGTGCCGCCTGCGGATGCCACCGCAACTTCCACCGCAAGGTCACCTACGCTGCCGCAGCTGCCTACGAAGGAGAAGGAGGCGGCGGCGGAGGCGGAGGCGGGGGCAGGGGGCTGCTTGTGGCGGCTCCAGGGGTTTTCGCCAGCCGCCGTGGAGGTGACCAGCACCTCGAGGGGAACCCAGCGGTGGAGTCGCCATCGGAGAGCGACAGGAGTGCCGGGGGGAGTGGCAAGAAGAGGTTCAGGACAAAGTTCACCCAGGAGCAGAAGGAGAAGATGCTCCAGTTCGCGGAGAAGCTCGGGTGGAAGCTGCAGAGGAAGGACATGGAGGACGAGATCGAGAGGTTCTGCAGGAGCGTGGGGGTGACCCGACAGGTGTTCAAGGTCTGGATGCACAACCACAAGAACTCCTCCTCCGCGTCCTCGGCGTCCACAGGCAATGCCTCATCCCTCACCGGGTAGACGGGCCGAAAAATTACAGCTCAATTTCCAGACCCGTGGGGCCCCGCATTGTTGTTAGGATGTGCAAAATACTACTGCCTCGGTTCGATTGACGTTAGAGGATGCCCCGGCAGTGCTTGATTAATAATGTTCGATTATTGTGATTCTTATTGACTTTTACCATATCAGGAAAAAGGAGAGCAAGGTGCTAGCGCTGTCTTGCAGTGCTTTTGTCTCCCCTGCCAGTATCATCCTCCCCCCGTCTCTTCTTCAGCCTTCGCATGCATGTGCCCCCCATTCATTATACAACGGACAGCATCAATTTAAAAACAACGAAAATAAAATAAAATAAAAAGTTGAAAACCCAGAACGGTATAGGCCATCGAAAGATAAAAATACCATACATTTGTCTAGTAACTCCTTCATTCACATAAAGATTTTCAATTCAATTCTCATAAATGTGAAAGATTTACTGACTACCCTAACTTGAATTTGTACCAGTTAAAACTCCCAACCAACCATATCAATTAAGACCCTCAACTTTAGGATATCAGATTAGACGCACTGATAAAAACATTAATAATTAACTCGGCCAGAAAAACATTTACATTTCCCCCTTTTCTTAGTTAAGAGACATCTATATATGGGTTACGTGTAATGTACGGTTCAGCTCTATTTCAATTCGGTAACCAGAGAAATACCAGTAAACAATAAGAATCCAAAGATAATTCCACTCGGTAATCGTCCCAGTCGAGGGTAAAGGCACAGTAAGTTCCTCAAATCGCCGCCGTCCTCCTTCATGTAGAACCCAAGGACGTACAACTAATCGAGGTACTTAATCATAGAGGTATGGATTTTCGACATGTTAACGAAAAATTGATTTCAGCAGTCTCCTCCATAAACAGAAAACCCTTAGATTTTGAGCCTGAGGCAGATGAAACATGAATAAACTCGGCAGGGAAGAAATTATATGCCCTACAAAAAGCTCGGATATTGTCCGGTGTCATTATTCTCAGCTCTGTAAGATGTACAAAATCATGTCAAAGAAACTGACAATTCAAGCAATTGGGACGGGATGGGAAAACTGGCTCTCTCGGCTATATGCATTCAGAAGGTGCATAAGCGGAAAGCAAAATGGTTAGGAAGTATTGGAGCAATTCACAGAGTCGGGACACGGGAAACGAAAAAGAAAACCGCTCGCTTTGATGTGAGTCTGCGACTTGAGCTATAGCTCCTTATGGAGCTGAGCAATTTTGCTTCACAGCCAAGGCTGCTGCTCTGTACCATGAAGCTGCAGCTATGGCACCAGGGTCAGGTGCAGTTGTCAGGGCCTCCATGGGGACATAGGACGAACGGCCCACCTGGAAACAGACGATGTCCAAGTAAGACCTTCCTACAATTTCTGGTTCATTCTCTTAAGAGATCTGATACGATTTCACTTGATCAGCTAAGCCCCACAAGAGTCAGGATCAGAGTCCAACAGTAGTAGAGATCAAGATTGTCACAACAAAGCTTATTTCTGAGGCTTCCTCGGTTAAATTTAGTCTTGATCATGGTAATATGATATGGATGGCCGAGAAAACTGAACAAAGAACATTAGGGAGCCCACCAAGTAGAAAGTTATCTCTCTACCTGAGCCTGCATATGTTGGGTGGACTCTGCGCCAGCAACTGCTGCTTCTGATGAGAGAACAAAAGCAGTGGACGTATCGTCTCCGGCATTCAGCCTCTGAAATGATTAGGAAGTTGAAATTGTACATATTGAAAAGAAAGCAAATCTTAAAACTAGTATTAAAGTTCCTTTTTTTTTTTTGGGATAGGTGCTCATATTAAATAGAATGAATGACAGAAAATAATGACCTCCTTAAGGACTGCTGATGCAGGGATGAGGGCATCTAACAGTGTACGACACCCAGCAGTAGCCCCTCCATATTTACTGACAGCAGTAATTGCAGCTTCGAGTGCTTCAGCCCCTGAATGAGATTCCCGGTCAAAAGAGTTGATGGATTTTCAGATTCAAATGATTCACATTAGTGGCACATCATCTCACATTCTTTTGCTGTGATCTGGCGGCCACTTGCTTTTAGCTGAGCATAAGCTGCCTTGCAGAATATAAGATATCTACAGAAAAAGATAAATGAACATGAAGTGGAAGATTTAGAATTTACAAGCATAGAATCAAACTGAGATTAAGAAGCTAAGCATTCACAGGAAGGATCAGTACATTATTCCACCGGTACCACCCATTGCTCTCTTGATTGTCAGCCCAATTTCATTTACTGTCTCAGCAGCATCATTTAGCGGATAACTGTGAACAGAAATAGGTGTGACAGCTTCACATACACCGTCAATTTTTGGATGAGGAATCAGCTATCAATAGGCGATGATTTTTAAAATTCCATTCTCCATGCTATCACAATTTCTTGGTATTTTGGGTCAATTATTAAACAGGTGGAATTCAGAGGACATCTATACGCCTCAAAAAATATATAGAAAGATCAACAGCATGAGTTCTGAGCAGATAAATGCTTGTGATAAAATTGAAAAGTAGTGCTACATAACACGATGGAATATAACCAGAACACAGGGACTTACCAAGTTTTCATGTCCTCGAGGATTGCAATCGCCCCTTTATACATCTGCAAAGCAGCAAATAGCAGATATGACGTGAAAATATTATGGTTTAACAATATCAAGAAATGAGAACAATACACCATGAGAATGATAAACTCACTGTCAATCCACAATCACCATCTCCTACTTTGCTGTCCAATTCATTCAAGTCATCCTTGATATTAATAATTGCTTTGGACGCTGCTTCTATAGCTAACTCAAGATTACGGCCCTCAGGAGTCAATTGAGCTAGCCGACTTGGCAACTATTCCAATCCGGCATAAGATGAATTAAGATGGTTGATGAAAAGGAAAATATTTCAGAAAAGGGAAGTCATATTAATGTCAGTGCATATAAAGAAGATGACTGTTTTCCAGAATGGAAACACAGAATAAAATTTTGCAGCACAGACCTCATTGTTCTTTGTTACACAAGATGCAGGCATTGGAATCGGAATCTTTGTAGGTGGCCGTTTTCCTGAGCATAAAAAAACAATCAATAGTAAAAGTGATGTTTTCTAGTGATGGTAGGCACTAAATCTGACGGATTTAGGGTACTATTTCTAGAGATGCACGGGAAAAAATTGAACACACAAAAAAAAGTGAAGGAATGGCATAGAAACTGCAAATTGTTTGTACTTTTCATAATAAGTAGTCATTTTGACATTATAATGTACAGAGTATACTAGGATGATACAGAGTAAGTACACTACAAAGAGTACCTGCCAGAAGCAAACACATGAAATCACGAATTTAGATTTTCAAATATATTTTAAGTACCATCAACAGCTACGGGCCAGTAAGGGGCCTTGGTTGGAGCGTCCAACCGCTGCAGAATTGCTGGATCCGACTTCATGATGGTAATTGAGAAACCTGATAACAGTGGAAGAAATGAAATAAATAAAGCAGCTGCACATAAATGGTGTTGTTTTCTGAAAGAACAATCCAACATATCAAGGGAGAAGTCATGAAAGAGCCGATGTAAGAAATGAAATAACTAAAGCAGCTGCACAAAAATGGTGTTCTTTTCTGAAAGAACAAACCTGACATATCAAGGGAAGTCATAAAAGAGCCGGTATATACTCTGTCAACCGCCAGTCCATGCTCCAGCTGTAACCTAGGAACTACTTTCCCGCATGTGATCATCAACTCCATCATTGGAGTGGCACCTAACCTAAAATGGCAATAAGAACATAAACGAGACAGAGAATAATTGAATTAAGAGTTCAATTTCATACCCATATGAGACAAGATAACAGCAAACAAAGATTACTTGATAATAAGAGTAAATGGCAACAAAAATATCAGTAAGTTAAATATTTCAGGGAAAAAATGGAAGAATTACAAGCATGCCCCTTACTACTTATACATTATTATTCTTTATCAAAGCAAGTTGCCAAACCCAAACAGAGTTTCCAATTATATGCTATTTTTTAGCAATAAACAGTCTAGCAGCACGTATTATTTGCCTAACAGATCTTTAGGCTCGATATAGATATTATATTTTTACCATAACTTGAAGCAAAGAGTTAAGAGTTTAACTAAGATTTTTTTTTATTACTAACAATTCACTATGACATCTAAAGTTGATTCCCGAACAAAGTTTCATACTTTTAGTCCACAGGAACTCTTCAGTTGGAATGATTTTAAAAGGTATATGGTAGGCTAGAACACCAAACTGGATTCATTTACCTACCCATTCACCATGACGACCACTGTATTACCTCCTTTAATTGGAACATAGCCAGTTTCCTGTAAGTAATTGCATAGCTTGTTAATGGAGCTATAATGGCTAATATGTACAGAGATAAGCTATCCACCATCTAAAATAAGAAGTTTATTCATTAAGTCAGATTGAGCCGAAAGCTACTTATTATAAACAAAGTAAAAACATTAAATGAAAAAACTTATTAGAGGTATCCAAGAAGCCAACAAGGCCGGAAAGTGATCTTCATTATGTAAATAATTAATTCCTAGATTATTGAGATAGTGCCAGATAACAGAGTTCTGTTAATGCAATCAGTGTGTTATGCTTCTTCAGGTGACATGAAACCTACTGATTTATCCATGCAAACAAGGATGATATGGAATATGCTGATGGTGATAGAAATTTTCAGGAATCAGAAAGTGGGGCATACAGTTGACAGTATCTCTTTCAGAACATGAGAAACTATGACATCCACAGGCTGAAGGTCGGCCACAGCAGCACCGGGTTCTCCATGCTTAAAGAAGAAAATGAGAAAATAACAGCATCTCTAATTAGTGTGAATAGTGAAGGAAACGCATATGAGAACTAAATCTGCTACAGTTGGTATTCTATTGGTCAGGAAGGGTAAACTATATATAATCAATTCATAAAATTTTATTTAATTTGTTAATAATTGATAAGTTTATTCAGAACCCCAAAGGTTCTTCAACTTAATTAAACAAGAAGTAAAGACTTGATATGTCTTACAATTCCCAGACCAAGCTCCATCTTTCCAGGACCCAGACGATCAGATATAACCTGCCCGGGTAGAGTACAGACTGATAAAGCAACACCCATTGTTCCAAGCAGTTCAGAAGCACGCTTTGCTTCAGCAGCAACATCAGAAAGTGGAAGGCCTGCCTCGGCAGCAGCTCCAGCAACCTGCTTTCAAATGGATCATCAAACAACCTTGACAGCAAAAAAAGGATACGCAGAACAGCACGTGGGGAAGAAAAGGAGATGCCAATAATCTTCTAACATCAAGGGATTATCCAACAAGTTATTCAATTATTGACACGACCCTTCCAAGGAACAATGTAGGGGAAAGGAGCAATGAATTTATGCCTCTGCTCTGAGGCATTAAGCAGATAAAATTCATTTTATGGTAGAGAAGATAGAATGGAAGATAAACAAGAAAACTTTATACCTTATTTACAAGAATTGTACCAGCTAGCCCTCTCCGTCCAACAACACCTCGACGAGGAGGTAAAGCACAATCATCTCCAACAATCACAGTCTGCAAGTACAAAGATCTATTGAGTAACTTCATTTGATTGCCAAGTCATGATCCTCTGAAAAGAATAAAACAGAACATACATCCACTTTATAGCCTTCCGATTTAGCTTGCTCAGCAGCCAGACCAAAGTTTAGACGATCACTTGTGTAATTCTACAAGAAGAAAAATAACAACATCACAAATTGGAAAGGGAGAATTAATGCTCAAGATGGACCATATAATTTATAACAGAGAAAACGGCAAAATTACAATATCAGTCATGCACAATTAACACAGGTCACAGCTATGGCCGAGCAGTGATTAGCAAATTAATTATGATCCTAATTAAAACGCGTTTACAGGAGGCTGGCCCACGCATTCCATGATTTGGACATATTTAAAGCAACAGCTAACTAAGGTAAATCCTAATAAGTTAGCACTAGGGAGAATTACTGTGATAATGAGGAGGCATCCCATAGGACCAGTAACAGCTCGTATACCCTGTTAATTGAAATACAGGTAAGTATGATATGGTGAAAATATAATAAGTCCAGAGATACTCCAGTTCAGAGGGGGAAATGCAGGGTAATTGTACACATAAGAATACATCACTCGAGGAATGGGAGTTGATTGTCCATTGTTCCATAAAATGAAAGGAAGTTAAATAAATGAATTGGAGGAACATGACGTAGAAATGTTACTGCTAGAATGGAATCGACAGAAGGAGAAACAAAAAAGTCTCCACATATTGCTGCAGTAAGCATCCCCTCCCCCACGTAACCAGCTTGTGCAGGTTCATGTCCACTCCCACATCCTATGGTATGAAAGAGAACATATTCACTAGCTAATTCTCGTACTTCAAAAATAAGTGGAAGCACCGCAAATGGACAAGCAGAGAGGTGCAGATATTTAAATTTCCAGTCAGAAAAGGCATTCTCCCGTGGAGCTTAAGCAGAGCCACTTGCATAAGGGAATAACAAGTTCTGGAAGAGAACAAGCAGCACATATGGAAATTATTCGATACAGTTTTCAATTGTGCATGTTCCAGAGGACCTTCACTCATAACTGTGCGAAAGGCAAACTAATACAACCATAGATTTCATGTGATTAAACGTAATTGAAGAAATCAATGAGAAACTCCAAATTCAAAGATCATCAACAGAAGCCTAGAGGATCAAACACAGCCATGCCAAATATCATGAAAATGCAAGATAATTGCAGCATCACCTCCTAAAACCACCTGATGCTTAGAAAGCATCGTCAAAAATATAATCTCATTTCTGAATGCTAACCTGATATGACTGCGACTTTGCTGTAATTGCCGCCTGCAGCATCAGCACGCAAAACAACTTTCACCTGAAAACGATGGTAAGAGAAGGAAATATTAGAGCTGAGAGAACCAAGACGATGCACAAGAGGAAGGAGGGGGAAAAAACACGTTGTCGCCAAAATCAACCTCAGGAAAGCCGTCTAGATACTGCAATCCTGGATAAGTCTCCACGAGGCCTTCGATATACTCAGTCACCGCATCTGCAACAGCACCAAGCAAACTCAGCCGATCCTGCTCGAATTTGACAAAATTCATCGAAAATTCGCAGGGGAGAGACGGAGAGGAGAACGGAAAGAAACGAAATGCATGGCGGAAATGCAGGTGGCTGACTGTTGGGATCGTTCATTAGCTTCTTCGCCTCGAAAGCCATTGCCGATCAGAGAGCGATCGAAGCCCTAGAGACAGAGGGTCAGACCGAAGCAGCAGCAGGCAGGCAGCAGTAGCAGGCAGATAGCCGTGGGCGCGCGAGAGAGGGAATGGGTTAAAATCCGGTGCTGAGTCGTCTGGTTTTATAGAGAAGCGAGAGGGTGTACGGATTCCGTCGGAGTCCATGCGCTAGACAAGCGGACCTGATGATGGTCTGAGCAAGGAAAGACTATAATTTTTTTTTGTTTGTTTTCAATTAGAAGAAACGTATAATCCCTTTCGATTTTCCTAATTTATGCAAATTTTTGTTAATTTTCTTGTTTAGATATGGTACGTTATTAATTTTTCGATCTAGCATAGGAGTCGAAGTAAAACTAAAAAATATGCAAAAATGCTGAAAGTGTCGATTTCGGTCAGCAATTGCACAAAGGATATCCACCTAAAAACTCGATCAATAAAGAGAGTCATATTTATGATGGCGAAAATGATGTCCGTCTCCCCCATCTATACCGATTACCATCTTGAATACCAGTTACTAAATCCTATGGAGATAGATCAGGTCATTCTTTACATGAATAAAGCATATAAAAATATGCGAAAATTCCAGACAAAGCATTAAACGTTAAATATTACAAAATTAGAGGAAAATTATTTTAAATTTTCAAACATGGTAAAAGTTTTTAAAAATTTTGAAGAAATTAGAATTTTTAAAAAAATATAAATGATTTTAATATATTATGGGAGTTTTGATACTTTAAATAGGAGTACATTAATGGTAAAAATATTTTTATGTCAAATTTATTTCTTCAATACTACCAAATAAAATAATGTTATTGATTAATTCTTCAAGATTTCATTGCATTTATGTGCATAGTACAAGGCTCAACGAGACTGATCTGAGCTTGGGTCAATGAAAATTTTCTCAAAAATTCTAATTCGACCGTATATTAGTTTTGAGGTACGTTTCGATTGATCCGAAAATACCGCATAGTACAAATAAAAAATGAGACTAAGCTAGACCACCTCTAGATAAATCAAGTGCGGCAACCGAAAGTGCCTTTCCCTCGCCCAAGGATGGAGTAAATATTCCGCGTGCATTAGATCATTCAATTAGAGCCATGTGGGATAGTCCAAAAATTCCAAACCCATCCCAAATAAATAAATAAATATTTTTTAAAAATAAATT
>CXYZ01011466.1:232091-246654 GCA_900006705.1 Sonneratia caseolaris
TTAATTTAAAGAAAATATTAAAATAAAAATTAATATATAATTAATTATTTTTTAATTTTCAGATAAATTTTTTAATTATAAAAATTATTTTCATACTTTGTAACAGTACATCTTAATATCTCATATAACTTGAAAAATATAACTAAAGCACAGGTCTATCATACTGTACCTCAAGTCATGCTTTCGAGCCAAGCTCATTTCTAACGGATCTCATGTATACTTTATTATATAAAATCTAACAATAAATTGACTTATGCACACGTTTAAATTTTTTAAAATTTAAAAAATCTAAAAAACTATAAAAAAATATTTTATTCTCTGTGTAACACTGATGTAACGAATCCGTTACATGTATCAAGTATAATTCATGACTTCTTCTACGAGTACAGTGAATATTTTTCTTCCCATCCCTCAAGCATCAAATATTCCTATTTGGCCTACTAACATGTATAATCGTGTAATAAAAAATTAAAATTATTTTAAAAAATAAAATATTAATCAACNAAATGTAAATATAAAATAAATATATGATATCGTGATATAACTATTATATAAAATTTATTCCCCTCATTGTAATTCATGATTTATAATTTGTAAGTGAAAATTTTTTTTAGTATAAATTATCTAATTTTTAAAAATTTATTTGATTCACTTATCCATAGTATTGAAATATTGAAAATTTTCCCATTTACATTTGTAAGATCAGATATATAATTTTTATGAATTATAAATAATTGTGCTTATGCGTATAGTGGCGAGTATATTAGTTATCGGGCGTTTCGTTAACATAGTGTCCGATGAACAAAAAACACTATCCTTTATCCAAATAAAGCCATAACCTCGAGACCTTCCGGCCCTAAAATGGCCCGAACAGCACTGGCAATGAGCCGATTGGTCCTTCAAGAAGCGGCGGTGGGCCGATCATAGCCGAGAAAGAAGAAAACCTGAACTTCGTATTCTCGATCTTGCGCGCTCCATTCCAGAGGGATCCAATAGCGCTCGGCGATGTCGGATCCGTACGACAGAGCCAATGGAGGGAGGCTGACCTTCAAGGGAGGGGCCCTCGCCAGCCGCAGCAAGTCCATAGACAAGAAGCACAGGAAGAAGAAGCAGAAGAAGCCGGCCGAGGACCACGCCGGCGATCCAGATGGCCACACCGCCGCTGACGGGGACGCCGAGGGGGATACTAGCGGCGGTGGAGATGGGCAGGGAATCTACACGATCGATGCGGCGAAGAAGATGAAGTACGAGGAGCTGTTCCCGGTGGAGGCGAAGAAGTTTGGGTATGACCCCAAGTTCAAGGCCAAGTCCGTCGAGGATGCGCTCGACGATCGCGTGAAGAAGAAAGCCGATCGGTACTGTAAATAGCCGCCGCCAGCCGGAATCTCTTCTCCCAAAGGTCCTTCTCCCTGTTGAAGTCTCTGATTAGGGTTTGCTCTGGAATACCTAAAATGGATTAGTTTGATTAATATATTGTTGTGGCTCTCAGATGTATGACCTTGAGAATCATATTTGACTGTCACTTCCATGGCGGATCTCTGTACAAATGAAGGGATGATTTTCTTTACCTTTTCAGCTATCGACGTTAGGGGAAGCTTAAAAGTTGCAAACTTGAAGAAGAGAATCATTAAGATAGATTCTAAACCTGTGCTTGCTTGTTGAAGTTCGATGGATTGGAATTAAGTAAGATTCGTGTTCTTATGGCGAGTCCTCAGTTTGTCTGTAGAGCTATTGACTCTCAAGCTTGATAGTTACCTGCTGCTATTACATGCTTAGCTATTGGCATTGAGAACGGAGGTTAAGCTCAAAGGTGGAAGCATTTTGAGATGAAGAAAATGACATAATACTTGTGATTGCTTATTGCCCAAATTGTCGAGTAGGAAAATGTTTTACCATAGTTGATGGTGGACTTGAACTGACAATTAAATTAGGTGTGCACATTCTTGAGTCTGCAGAAATGCAAGGACATGGTTCCTATTCTAAGTAATGAAGAATGCTTGCTTCTTGTTGACTCTTGAAAGATATACATTTCTAAGTGGTCAGGTTTATGTGTGACAAGGTTCAATTTATGCGAGTCCTAGAGTGTTTTGGTGTAGTAAGCGAACAAGTTGATGTTAAACCGTAGCTTCCCTTTGGCATCATGAGCCTGCAATTTAGATGGTGTTTTCTGAGGCATCATTGAAGATGGGTAGTTACACATCTTAGCAGGAGGTGGAGAAGGTGAGGAATTGTGGGATTATTACATGGTTAAGTGATGCTGAGTAGGTCCGTCTTGCTCCATAAAACATGTGAGGCTCACGATGCCTCATATGTATGATTATCTAAAGGGGCTGTAATATCTGTTATTAGCCTTATCAACCATTCCACGTATGATTTAAAGACCAACTTAGGATTTTTGTACAGGTGATTATATGGGATCATGAAGAGAAGTTCAATACCATCTAGGTACTGCCATGTTTGAGACTTTCAGACGTTGCTAATACTATACGTTCTCTGAGTTGATCTCTCCATGTATCCTGTGTAGGAAATACAGCCAAAACTTGATTCTTGTATAATTATTGCCTGTATGCTTAAGGACTGGTATTCTATGAGAATTCAAGAGCGTATGCACCATCATTCTAGCATCTCTTAGAATCTGATGAAACTTAATCATATCCGGACTGAAGATTGGATAGGAAAAATGAACTTGCAGATCCCTTGTAGATGAACTCCCATCAACAGTTCAAATGCCTTGTCTCAAAGTCGAGAGGGAGTCGGAAGTGGATGAGCTCTCTGTTTCATGTGACATGCTGTTCGAGTTGAATCAGTTGATCTTAGCTATGCTCCCAAAGAAGCAGACTTCCATGTCGCACCCTTTACTGGATCAGCAGGATGGTGGGATAAATTGTAGAGTAAAAAAGGCCCTTCTTGACTCAATACCCGACTCAANCCATGTCGCACCCTTTACTGGATCAGCAGGATAGTGGGATAAATTGTAGCGTAAAAAAGGCCCTTCTTGAATCAATACCCGACTCGAGCGTCTTACGGGATCTCACGGGGATATCAAATTCCTTGGATCATCGAGGCATCATAGCATCTCAGCAATGAGTGACTAGTCTTAGACAGTTGTAGCCAGGCTCGAGGTGAGTCCACAGCGAGTGTGAGTGCGGCTCTATTCTCGATGGAAAACCGAGTGCCAGGGTTGAGGCCCAGACGACCGAGGCAAAGGAAACTCGTGAACAATCTGCTGTCGAACAGGTGAATGCTCCTATAACCTAACCTAATTCACCCACCTGACGTGCTCGCGTATATCAAGCAGCAGCACGTATGTGGCTGCCTGGCTCCTCCAAGGGGCAGGCAGCGGTCTTCTGATAGGCTTGGAAATCATAGAACGGGATCCAAGTTGAGCAATATCGCCATATACCCATGGAGCCATCGTGGGCTGCAAAAGGATCCCAAAGTCGAATCACACCACAGCTTCAATAAAGAACTAGAAAAACCATATTTGGAAAAGGAAAAGGACTAGAAAAACCGATAAAAAGAGCTATTTCGATTCCCTTCGGCTGTAGTAGGGGAGGAGACGAGCGTGACCCACACCCGCATCTCTTGTGGGCCGGGAACGATTCGTCGCGGGACGAAGAGGACGCGCATGGAGCCCAAGAGGTCGAGCTCGGACGGCGGTGGCAACCGAAGTAAGAGGCTCAAGCGCAGTGAGGTAGGTGAGCAGAGGGTAGTTTTTACTGGACCTTTGAAACTTTCAGATCTGAAGTGCGAGTTCTTGCAGATACTGGAGAAGAAGAAGGCGGTCGAGAAGTTGATAGGAGCCGCTTATTCCGTTAGCGACCAGTTGGCTTCCTTCCCTCACTTTCGCCATTACAGTGAAAAGGGTACGTATTTATAGTCGCAGAATTCTCCTCTGTTCTCTCCGGTTCTGCGCTGCTTCTACCATGTTGTGTTATTATTTTCGATCAAAAAGTTCCTCAACTGGTTGCCCTCGTTTCTCCTATCTTTCTGGGTTGTGCTCTGTCGTTGCATTTGAAAGGAAGGGGGAAAAATCAATTCTTTGTTGGTTACTAGGTCTATCTGTGTATCTGGAATCGGGACGTGGGAATCGTCTATCAGCTTCTGTTAGGCATTACATGCAAAACCTTCTCAAGGTAACAACTAAGAAGCTGCAGTTGCTTGTTGTTTTGGAAGTTTAACAATGTTCTCTCTAAACTTATTCTTCCAGTTTGTTTGTCATTTGGTTTTTATATGTTTAGATCAACATGGAGGAGCCATATGGACCTGAATGGCCTGAAGAGGAAAAGATGAAGCGCCGGGAAATGGTCGCTGCTGAAGCGCTTTATTTATTCGTGCATGAAACCCCCAGTTTGGGTGTGAACAGTTCGCCATTGACATTAGATTATGGAGCTGCTAGTGAGATAACTGAGAGAGGGAAGAGTTCTATGATTGGGTTTGTGCACTACCGATTTCTCATTGAGGAGGAACTACCTGTTCTTTACATCTATGAGCTACAGCTTGAACCTTGTGCTCAGGGACAGGGACTTGGGAAATTCTTAATGCAACTGATCGAGCTGATTGCTCGCAAGGTGTTTATCCTTTTCTCATTCGGATTCTAAAAAGTTCAATTCTTCATTTGATTTTAACATCAGCTTGTAAAAGTAATTAGTGCATTGACAAGAATGTCAGTATATTTGTCTTGTAACCATTTTCAACTTTTATGATCATGTTCATTCTCGCACTGACTCTAGATTTCTCGATAAAGAATAAGGTTGTTTTCAATCTTTCTGCTTTTGTCTACAAATGAGACTCCCATGTAAGAAGATTCTAGTTGGCACAGTATCTTATACTGTCTCAAATGCATTCATTTGATTTTATTTGCACTTTGCAGAATCGCATGATTGCTGTAGTGCTAACTGTTCAAAAATCAAACACATCGGCAATGAATTTCTACACAAATAGGTTGAGGTAAATCCGACTTTAGTTCCTCTTCTTGATTTTCTGAACTGCTTAGGTTCGGCAGTCATCTTATGTGACCTTTGTTTGAAAATGTAAATAAGTAGATATGGAACTTGTTTTTCTCCTGTTATCTTGATTATCATTATTCAATTTCTTTTTTATATGACTACTACTGCTCTTTGCAGATATGTTGTTTCAGCAATGTCCCCATCAAGAGTGGATCCAGTGGTACTATGTCATTCTTATTTCTTAGGAAATCATTCAAAGTCATCATGTTCTTTTCATTGTCTTCTCACTTATTTGTTGTGACAGCTGCTAGCTGAGAAGAGCTACGAAATTCTCTGCAAAGCATTGGATCCTGAAGCGAAAGCTATACTCGAGGTATAATCTAAATCATGAAACATAATTACAAACATAAGTGTCTTGCTGAGCCTTACGCTGACATTGAGCATTAAGGTATAAGACTATAGTGAGCTTGATCTTTAGATATGTTGGCATATCTTTATTGTACAAAGAGCATCCTGCCACTAGGGTGACTAGTTATTTAAGTTTGTTGGTACCCTGAGAATGGAAAAAATATGAAACGAAGAAACTTCTTTTCAATTCATCAAAATGAAAAAAAAGATAAAGAATATGTAAGCTTCAATTCTGGAGTGTCTCCCTCCTCCCAGTCAGTGTGTATTGTAAAAGTTAAGTTGTTTATGGTGTTGTAAGCCCTTTTCACTTCCTTTATCAAAAAGTCCTTTTCATTTCTTCAGGATGGTTGATGCAGTACCAATGATCCTCACTTCTGCCCGAAATGCTTTATTCTGAGGTTTGTTTGCCTTGATTTACTTAAAATTTTCTTTGTTTCCTGCAGAACCAAGACTTACATGAAATGACATGGCACATACTAATAGAATCATAGTCACTTGATTGAGGCTTGAAATACTGTTTTAGTCATATTTTCTCGCATGCATCTGGTAGCTGTATTCAGCTGTTATAATTTATTATGCCCCTGCTTTTCAATGAATTGTCTGATTTTTTCTTTTTATTGCATGAACTATTGGCAGGTTTATGTTTTTGAATCATGATAAGAGAGTGCAGTATTTGGTTCTCTGTTTAACTTCTTCAAGGGCACATCGCCATTCATAGCACATTGCTAAAGGCTCGGTGTCTAATTCTGCTTGAAGTTGAGCTCAACTAATGTGTGGAAAAGTAGATCATATGCTCGTCATCTTCAATCTTCAGCAAGCTTAAACTGGCTATACACTAGTTGTAGTTTTAGACATATACTTAAAACTGAAATATAAATCTTTTATATTTTTTGTTGCACATCAGATAGAACGTTGAATGGAAACTGGAGTTGGATGATTCAGGCATTGCATTCTCATGCTGTATCATCTGACGTTCTTTTGCAGTTTGACTTATTCATTTACATTGATATATTTGGAGAAATAAGAAAAAGGAATTAGCTTGTCCAGGCCCCCTATAAGTGGATGGCTCTCTCATTATTTTACTGTTGTGATAGAAGGATGTTTAATTGGTTGCTCTGAACAGGCATGAGACACTTAATATCAAAGTCATGTCCATTGTCCCTTTCTTTGATGTCATTGCGGCTGCAGTAGGTTAATTTATTGGAGAATTAAGAATTCAGTTGGTCGGTGGATAAGTGCCTTTGGAAGACGGTGGTGAACTGTCTATAAAATTTTGTGCGGACACAATTATCTGCTACTTGCTCCATTATGTTCTTTTTTTGCATAAAACACTGCGCCCAAAAAGGAGCTTTGCAACCAGGCAGCTGTTCTTTTCAGCCAAAGTACAATGTCGGCAAGTCTGCAAATTAAGAAATGAATACTAATCAAGATTCAGGGGTCTGATAGAGCTGTTGTCAACGATAATCAGACTGGTCTGGACAAGGGCTGTTCAATTTCCTTCTAGGAGGCCCAGTTCACTGGCCTTGATTGAAACGTAGCTGCGAAGGAACCACATCAATCATGTAATAGTGTTTTATGTGGTCTTGCCTTGTGTAGTAGGTGATATGCCTTCCTACTGAATTTGGAAGCTTCCCTGTCAGTCTCTAGAAAGTGTCAAAACTTAATTTAAAGATCGAATTGTTTATTTGTTTCGCACTGTGGCTGAAATCATGCTGAGATCGAGTTAATGGGGTTTCTGCTTCTGGGATATTGGACCTTGCTACTTCTGTTGGTGGTTGCTGCAATTATTGTTATGATCTTTGTGCTATCTTTTATGGTTTATCTGCTTTACTGTGCAATTGGAAGGCTATGGGAAAAGGTTAAAGGAAGTTTGGTAAATTGTCCAGTATGAATTTTGAGTTGGAGATTATTTCTGACCTGGGTCTCATTCTTCGGGTTGGGGGAACAATTGAAGAAACCCTCATCAGATGATTGTTTCGCTAATTAGAATGTGGTTATAGGTGTTAAGAGAGGCTCAGCTGGGACCTCATGACAGTTGATTGCTCTGCACCTGATCATACGTGATGATCTGGGGTTTGTCACCGGGTCTAACCATAGGAGCACACCAGCTTGTTGCAGATTGCAACCCGTTGGACTAGTCCGACTCACTAAACAGGGTAGAACTTTTGCTTGGAGTGTAGTTTGGGTTAGCGCTGATATAAGAACACACCATATACATCAGTTGGTCCCTGGAAAAAGCCGAGATCTCTACCGATTCATTATCTCTATTGGGCTCAGTTCAGAGTTATTAGAGTTGCTAACTGTTGTCGACTCTGTCCATCTTATCGTATTCCCAATGGCGACATTTTGCCCGCTGTAGAGGGGGTGGGGAATCATAGCTCCTTTTCTCTGATTGGATCTTTTCCTAGTTATGGATTCTTGTAGTCGGGAGTTCCAGGTGCATATGATACCGAAAAGAATATCTATGGTAAGTGTTTTCAGTTTTAACCGGGAAGTGGGATCGTCTTGGTCAACTGCCCCACCGTTACAGCAATGAACTTAATTCATCACATGACGCCCTCATGATCGGCGGGCAGCAAGCAGCCCCACCCGATAAGAGGCAGTTCAGTTCTGAAGAGTTCAGGCAGCATGCGACCTCTGCACTGAATACTGCCTTCACTGGCCTGTGGTCCGACAATCTCGATTCACCCCTGTCATACTGGCTCTGCTTCAAGCCCTCCCCGAACCAAATTATCCGATCGCACCTGCATCAGGAGCCTTGAATTCATATCATCTTGTAATAATAATACATAAATAAAAAAAAAAAACTAACAGTTATCACGGTTTCAGCAAAGATGGAATGTCGTGAAATACAAGGAAGAAAAATCCCTACCATGCCGGAGCCCGGAGCCTCTTGCTCTTGGGGGCCTCTTCGTCACAGCCATAGTAAACTTCCGAGTTCGGGTAATATTTATAAGTCGGTGGGAATTTGATCACTCCTTCTTGCCAACCTTGAAAGACACGACCCTCCATGAGCTCTGCCTTCAGCTATTACAGTCGGAATAACACAACATTTTTTTTTTCTCAATTTCTCCTACAAGAAAACGGTAAACGTAAAATCTTCGATCTGAACGATAGACATATTACCTGATCGTTTTCAAGTAAGAGGTTCCACTTCCTTCTCTCAACCAGTGACCGGGTCGTCGCATCGGGCAGATGTATCCTATAGTTCAAATCTCCGAGCCAGATCACCCGGCTGCATGCATTTATACGTCACCGAAACGGTTAACTGTTTTTTTCGTAAACGATGGACAGCTTGCAGTAGTTCACAGAATATGTTTCGTGCTATCGAAGTATATGCGATCGTAGCTACATGAATGGCACAGATTCCAGACTTATATATGACGAATATGTCATTATCATTATACTGTGTTTGTCGTGGTCCTTGTTATCGGTATTACACTACTGTTATCTAGCATTCATTGGTTGATGAAAACTCTTCCGGGGGGTTGGATTTTTGCTTGCGGCATAAGTTGCTCTTTCATTGATCAGGAGCTGTGGAATATATAATTTGAAGCTACGTACTCGTGGTCGAGAATCCTCCTCGGCAAGTTACGTAGTGGACCGGGAGGAAAGCTCGAGCGTAACAGTATCTCTGCAGCATCCGAGTTCCGGCGTCTCTCGTCTCCTTCTCTACCTCCGGATGCTAAATGGCTACAAACAAAGCAGAAGCTCGTGCCACGTAGCAGAAATCTGACCGACACCGAGCCCTGTGACCGGACATGAGAAATATCAGTTACAAACCAAGTCGTGTGAAACAAAAATGTTCTCCTATCAAGGCACAAACGCATAGGAATGTAACTTATGCATGTGACACAAGGAATAACAATAAGCATCAGGTACCTTGTTCCCGAAGCAACCCATTATACCGCATCCGACACAGGAAATGTTCGGGTGCTGGACGTGCCTGCAGAGATCGCTTCTTGCCCAGACGGATATGAATATCCCGACCATCTGCTTACTGATTATGTGCTGGAAATCTCGCCCGGCGGTAGAATCTCGATCCTTTGCTGCAGAATGATCCGTGGTCGTCAGAGGCCGAGGCTTTTCGAGAGCCGCCCCTATTATTCGATTCCATTTCTTCGAGATCTTGCTGTTCTCGGAGCCCAACACATTCCCGGCATTCAGAGGAACGATCTCTTGAAACCTGATCATAAGGAAAGGAGTTCTTGTGTGTATGGTGTATAGGGGACTATTCAAACTTCTAGCGAGACTGACCGAGTGTTATTTTCTTCTTCATCGGCTATTAAGTTGTCGACTAATTACCCAAAAACATAGATGTCTGCGGAATATTCATGTACGTTGAGCCAGTCTTCTATATCCATGTCCTCGGGTGGTGTGACACCTCCAACATTCCATGAGCTGACGAAGATTCTTAACAAAGGAAATGACAACCGACAACACCAGCAAATGATCGTCGTACACATAAGAAAGAAAAATACATAGAAGCCGAACACTTTCATGGATTAGATAATAAAAAGACGCCCTCCATCGTCTAGTTTACCACAACCCGATGGGAGCTGATCAGGAAAATAGACTTCGTACTTGAGGTTTTCTCGATGAGCGGAGTGTTTGATGGGAGCTGGAGACGAGGAATATTCTTGACCGTCGTTAAGAAAATCCGAACAGTCCGACGACAGGTCTGCAATCAAGTTGTTGCTGCCCATACTCATCCTCAGGAGCTTGTTCGCCACCAGCTTTGGCCACATGTTAATTGCTGTGCTATGACTCACGGCAGACCATCGACAGCAGATAGAGATAGAGAGAGAGAGGAGAGAAGAGAGAGGGGGTATGTTCCATGGAAATGTGATCAAGATCTGCCAGTGAATGGAAGGGTTGAAGACCTAGAAAAGATTCATTTCGGCAAGTTGGGGGGCAGGGAGATTATATAAAGAAACCCACAGACAAGGGACACCACGACAGTAGAAAGTCACATTTTCAACAAGCTAGCGGCAATTCGACCGATAAAATACATTGGTTTATCAGGTTCGGTGATGAATAATGTTAAGATTATCACAATAATCTTAGCTTACAATGGAATTTTATTGACCAAAGAGGATGGCGGTCTAACGGTCTAAATCTTACTCTCGAACGATTTGATGAGATCGAGTCATAAGTTCCAATAACTTCTTGCATTTGTATCAACATATTTGTGAGCTAGTGTCGTACCATTTGACCCTAGACCTAATCTTTATACTAAAATTTTGGCATTGTTCTTCTAATTCATGTGATACGTTCACAATTTAGTATGAAAAGTCAAGCAACAGGGTGGGTTGGATCACCACTATTGCTACCCTCAATTAAAATGTAAATTCTGTTGTATTTATATGATTCTGTTATGTTGGACCGGATATATTATATTGTTTGAGGTATCCATTATGAAAGAGATAATAATTATAAAGTTTATTGTAATTTAAATTAATTTTCACATATTTTTGAAAGGAAATACATAATCGACCATGTGTATAGAATTCTGATCAAATCTTATGATAGAATCTGTAAAGGGAAACCATATATTTTTTTTTAATTTAGAATTTATTTCAAATAAGGAACACAAAGATTATATTTAACTAAATACCCCCATTTTATTTTAAGGATAGACAAAAACTATCCCATATAGGTCATTAAAAAATGTTTTATTTAAGTATTATGACATAATATTATGCAATTAATTATACTGGTACATGTAGCATATTATATATATATATATATATGTATATGGCATGCAAGTCAGAGAAAGCAAAAGCTTGTTAATAAAATGGGTAGATTAGGAAAAAGACACGAGAAGAAGACTAACAAAAGGGAAATGGGAAAGCAAAAAAAAAATTTAAAGCAACTGAATCTACGGTCGGGAAATTGTCCATTTTATTAATCGAAGCACAATCCATCGCTCTCTAAGCCTCATCAATTCCATGGTTTACATTTCTCGGGTCAGCCGATTGAATCAGTTTTGCCTTCTTTACCTGTTGTTGCTCGGGAACGGTCGCCATTACGCGATAACTCGACCGAGTATCACAAGACACATCCGTGCAGTTCTTTCGGGGTCCAAATTAATCATATGTAATTTATAGGGAAGATCCACTGTTGGAGACAATCATTGCCAGCAAACATAATCGACTAGAACAATAATTGTCTTTAGAAAAAGAAATTTATGGGTTATATTAATTAGTGTTTATATATATATATATATACACAGACTCCATCACGTCACCAAAAGTTTTATATGATATTTTTTATTTGATTTCAACTTAAAGTTATTAATCTCTTAAATGATTAATTTATTATGATTATAAATTTTTTTATTTGACAAAACTCAAATTTAAACTATCTATTAAGAAAATGCATTATAAATGGGTCTCCATGTTGGTATTTTAGGTTTCTTCATTATTGATAGCTACGTGACAGATGTTTATGAGTGATTTGTCTTGCCAATTGACGGATAGCTGTGATAATCCACCGATTAAGGTCGACTTGGGCTGGTTGGACTCGACATATGGAGGAGGCAGAGTGGCAATTATGGTCGCCTTGGAGGTTATTGGAAGACCTACAAGGAGCCAAGGCCGGGCGATATTGTCCGAAATGACCCTCTAATAACTTAAGTTATATTGACAGTAATTTATAAAGAGTATGATGGTCGAAGAAGATAGTGTGCCGAGAGTTCAAAAATCGTAGATACCCTAAGATAAGAGAGGGGTATTTGTTAGGGAGAGTTTGCATGATATGACCGGGTCTGAGTGGTCTAATAATATGTAGGCTGATGTGTCCTATCCCTCGTATGTAATCTCGGGGGAAGACATCCTTAGTAGCCTGGATGGCACGAGTCAGGTGGCTAAGAGGCAGGGCCCGACTCCTGAACTCTTGGGGGGACCGACGTCGTGGCAGTCTTGATGAGACGACTTGCAAGGTTGACCTGGTGGTCGGCTCGGTGAGGCAACCCACGGAAGACACATGCTGCCCTGATGGACTGGCGCGGAAGTCGGCCGGTACCCAATTCGAGTATCAAGCCTGTCTATATCACTCACCCAAGATCGAGCACTTAGATTGCTTATTTTAGCATAAAAAAAGTCATTAAATAACAGCACAATTGTTCTCATCGATGTATATAATCTTCTTTCCTTGTCGTATGTAAAAGAGCTGATTGAAGGAGCTTGCTATTCCCAATTCAGCAACCTCTCGAAAGAGGTGTCGAGTTGAGAATTTAAAAACAATCCTCCCCGCCGACCAAACAAAAAAAAATGTTTCTCTTCTCGATTCGTTAGCGTGTTGGATACCGACCCAACTACACTTAAGCCTTAGTATCTTAACTCTGGTAAATAACTTCTTATAATGTAAAACGCGTTAAAGGTTCACTGGTCTCTTCGAACGCCCTTTGGACGACGAAGCTCGAGGCATTACAAGCTTCTTGCTCGTGACTGTGTATCTGCGCCGTGTCGGCGGGCGGGATGACCGAAAAATTTGTACCGAGCCTGGAGAGATCATGCGGCCACGTGTACACTGGAATTTTCGACTTGATTTTCAACACGAACACAAATTGCACCATCATTACTCTGTCCATATGCTCCGTCGACCCTTTGGTCGCTTCATCTAAGGGAGGTGGGGGCATCCTCCGTTGATCTCAATCTTGTCGGCATTTGAAGGTCTCAACGATGTCGACATCATTTTAGCTACGAAGGCACGCAAGATAGAGGATTGGACAATTCTATTGGAGAGGGCAAACCCTACAAATACAAACCCAGATGGTACGACGCTTGGTCCCCAACAAATAATTGATCCTCTCGGGCATTAGTTGGGGATCCCTCCTGCTCCTTTGTGCCCATCAATGAGACAATTAAAATATAGGGTTACACAAAACCCTATATATTTAATGAACTGACCATCTAGAATCGTATATTGAGAATTGTGCTTAATTTGATGCCGAAGAAGGGCCGGATAATAGGTCTTATTTTCGTCCATTTGTTAAGAATAAACATTAATTCAACCAGCAAGGCTCGTCTTCTTTCACCACATGCTAACCCGGTGCAAGATCAGAGTTACGTTTTGGATGTAAATTATTATTCGGGATTTTTAATAATTGGGCGGCTGCATCGGAGACAATTGATATGAATATAGTATGGCCGAGATGGTTCGTATATAACGACATTCTATCGTCACTTAAACATGCTTATCTACACGAACCGAACCCAATTACACGCTTTCAATCACTCAATGTACAAAAATGAAATCATAACACAGCAGTAGAGCTGGCTACAAGTAAGTAATAAGAAAAGTTATCCTAACCCAAATTTCTTACCTATATAAAAACGCATGTCGAGCTCTAGCAATTGGCCAAGTTAGCATGGCTTTTTCGAGGATAACTTCCTCCCTCGAAATTGCGCAATCGGAGCTTGATGTTCATAGGNACAATTTCATACTATAATTTTTTAATAAAAATTCTCACAATCGCATACATATTTTAATAAAAATGATTAAATGACCAAAAAGCCAATTTATTAAAGCCGTTTGAGAACCAAAATTATCCCCTAAAAAATTAAGATTAAAAGAAACAGACTGCATCAAATCTGTATATATCTCTTCCACAAAAGAAAATTTCTGTATTTTTCCCCTTTATTGCACAAGACGTGAAAAGTTGCGCATCAGTAGAGCCTGGAAATCCTATCTGGCACATCCATCCTTATCCCCAAATGCTTCCCCCTATTTATATACATATAATCACACCGTATTATTCACCCTTACATATATATATATATATATATGTCACATTCCACTCTGACATACAAGATTTAACCTCAAAATCTAAATTAGCAGATGATTTTTTGTGCTTGCCCCGTGGCATAACAACAGAAAGAAATTGGACATTATTTTTCCGAGTTTATATATATATATAGAGAGATTTTTACCAGATTCATTGATGTCATTTATAAGTTAACAGACTAAATTGTTAGGTAAGTATATCAATCCGTTATGCTTCCCAATTCCCGTTTCTATTTTCCGACAAGGATTGTGCTGTCAAACAAAATTAACGGAGAACAGTAATAAATAACGGGGGGAATGCATGAAATTCAAGAACGTCAAAGTTTCTGCATGTCATGCCTTGCAGAATGTATGAGTAATTGCAATAGGAAAATTAAATTACATCCATCCAATTTCTTAATCATTTCTTTTCAATA
>CXYZ01011466.1:252466-269963 GCA_900006705.1 Sonneratia caseolaris
TATTTTACTAGATTTATATTTACATTTTATATTGAATTTGGAGTTAATATAATAGTTATATTATGAATTTTTATTACAAATTATTGTCAATTTATTTATAATATTATATTATTAATATTATTTATTAAATATACGATTCGACCCATTAAATTACCGGTACGACCCATGAATCTATAAATCTATAACTTGACCGATTTTTAGTCTGATCGGATTTAAAAAATCATGTTGTGATATTTAATATTATATAAAATTACTACACGGCCATTTCTCTATCTCCTCCATCTTCCACTATTGTCTCCCCCTCCACCAACTCCTCCAGCTGGCTCCTTCCCCCTTCTCCTCTTGGGAAGGGTCATGGATGAGATTTAATGTGTTGATGGTGGGATCGTCGATATAATTCGAGAATTTCATAATTTTCGGATGTAAAATTATTAAATGGAATTAGAAGTGGCGTAGTAATTTATTTTTGTTATGAAAAAATGATTACGACCCTCACTTTACATCTAATCAATCAATGTTAAGGAAGTCGTAAAATTGTCCAATTCCATAGAATTGGGGCCAATTGTGGTGAATCAAACACAAGTTTAGTGCAATCGATTTCAGCTTAGATTAGGTCCAACTCAATCTAGAAATACGACCTTGTCAAAGATGCGAAGGGATTGTTGCGAGTGAAGTGGGAAGACGGGGAGCAAGCTCCACCTTGCACACTGCATGATAAATGAATTTATGGATCGAAGGGCAGAATTATAACAATTGATTATCATGGATTAAACAGAGATTACATTTCTAATTCACTGAATTAGTCCTTGGATAGTTCTGTTCGGAGAATTGCTGATGGATGGATGGATGGATGGATGACTTACGTATCACCATAATCTGGGCACCAACGCAGACAATATGGTCCGGGAGGATCATGCTGTCTGCGGGATTGGGATTTCGGCCTGGAAGAGTTAAATGGGCCGAGAGTTGGCCCAGTAGGAGTGACGAATGGTCGGTCCATTGCGTGTGTATTTCGTCTCAACTGCGAATCCTTCCGCGGCCGGTCCGAAGTCCCGCGACCTGCTCCAGCTCGTCCTCGACCGGCCATCGATTCTCGTGCAGTTGCACTATCGGCGGACGGTGGAGTAACACCCAACAGACCAGAGAGAGACCCAGAAGAATTTCTGTGCTTGACGGGAGGTACGACGCGCTTCTTTCTGCATTATGAAAGCCTATAAATTGCTCAAATGGGTTGTTGGGAGATTTAGACGGAGTAGGAACAGTACATCGGTGTCCGAGACACTTGGGGTTTGAGTTCTCACCCGTTTAAAAGCAAGCCGGCTGTGAAAGCCCCTGCCTGTCATAGATATGAATTTGGTCGTGTGATTAGTTCCTGGTTCATTTGTCCTCGTGGAAATTTTCTACATCGACCTAATTGCATGTCTTGGTTTACTCAGGTCCATGCGACAGAATGTGGCTCCTGATTTTTACATCAGTGATCGTGATATGGATCGCTTCTCTTTGCAAAATCTTCCATGTGTCATCGTCGTCTGCAAAATCTGACTTTCTGATTAGAGGTGGGTGATTATGGTTGGCATTGCCGCCCCTATAGGATTGGTTGCTTCCTATTGATATACTTTGGGTGGTGAAAATCAGGTGGAGCATCCAACAAAAGAAATGTCTTATTGGTTGTTGCACACCCCGACGATGAATCCATGTACGAAGTTTTGTTCTGGGATACCTTTCAACTGATAGCACCAAAGCACCATTGATGGTTTCTTAAATACTTACAGCTTATAACATAGTAGAAGCACACCGTTTGATGCCTCATATACTAATTGACAAGGACTTAATGGCTGTCACTTCTCATGTCTGAATTTTGAGGTCATAAATGGTTATGCAGTGGGTTTTAAGATTTTACAAATCTCGTGCAGGACAACTTGAGAACTGGCTCGTGGCTTTGACGTGATGAATTGTAATATTTTCTTTACATATAGGTCTGATCATTTCCACCCATAATTGATGCAGGTTCTTTTCTCCAACCATAAGTTACCTTACCACGAGGGGGCATAATCTTCACATTTTATGCTTGTCAGTTGGTAATGCCTGTCTGTAGTTTGTTTAAATCCTGCAGTTCTCTGTTAATAAAAAAAACGCTTTCTGGTAATTTATATTTTAACCTACAACAAGAACATTCCTGGTCGATGGCTTATGCTGACCCTACGGTTTCTTTGAACTCTACCAATGTTGTCTATGCTTGCAACACAACAATTCTTCTTCCTCTCTGTTATTATTATTATTTTTTGGGTATGTGTGTAGGTAATGCAGATGGATTAGGAACCATAAGAAAGGAGGAGCTCTATAGAGCCTGTGCTGTGCTCAATGTATTTACTCCATCCAATAAAGAATATTTAGAGGCACTTCTTGAGCCCTTATTTTGATAACTGAATCAGCTTTTTTCAGGTGCCGCATCAGCAAATCAAAGTACTGGATCACCCAGACCTGCAGGTCTCACTTCACCAACTTGCTTCAAATCAGTTTCTTGTTTGAAAAACATTAGCTCGAGAAATTTTCAATGTGACAGTTCACTGTCAGGATGGTTTCGGCAAGATCTGGAGCCACAGCTTGTTGTTGAAAATTGTTGAAGAGGAACTTATGAGTAATGGGATTGATGCAGTAAGACTTTGATTGTGTTATTCAGTTACGATCATGTGATGTGTAAATTACTTCCTCCAGGTCCCATTTTATGAAGAACGGCATATTGTTTGTTTTCTCCAGATAATTACGTTTGACAGCTACGGTGTTTCAGGTCACTGCAATCATCAAGATTTACACCGTGCAGTTCGGTGAGTGAAATTTAAGTTTGATGTAGTTCTTTATTATCAATGTTTTTCGTGTTCCAGTGGTGTGCTGTACTTGTTTTCTTTGTATCTCATCATGCCACAATCAGGAAACTGCAGCGGGACACATCCCAAAGAGATATCGAGGCTTGGGAGCTCGTACTTATCTTGCTTCTGTATCTTCCTCTTGTTTTCCTTTATTTTTCCTCTTTTATTCTCTTGATTTATCTGAAAGGTTCATGGATAACCATAGGTGAGCACAAGCATTGTACGCAAGTACAGCGGGCCTGTGGACATTTGGATCTCAAGCCTATCTTCATCTCGAAGCTCTGATGGCTCAGCATATTGTGTATTAAACGAGCAGCCTTGGAGGAGCTTCCGTGCAATGTCAGAGCACTCAAGCCAGTGGGTTTGGTATGGTCTCCTCTCCCCGCTGTTGCACATATACTCAGGCTAATCTTAGGATGACCCTCTTCCCTCATTGTTCGAATGCAATTCCTTGAATTTTAATTCATCACCAGTCACGAATAGAAGGGAAATGGAGGAAGTTGACGGTGGCCATCTACCGTGCAGGTTCCGAAAGCTGTTTGTGTCATTTTCCAGCTACACCTACATTAACATGCTACGAAGGATTGATGCATGAAAGCTCATGGTCTTCCTTCAACGCCCAATACCGTCTCCACAAAACTCGTGCTCGTGCAATTTCCTTGGTTCGATCTACTGTGACCCAGCTGGAACAGTGCATCTACATTATCATCAAATGATCATTCTGCAATTCGCATGAGTTGGATTAAGAATGTGACCCCAAAATCTTAAAATTATTAGAAGACAGCTTTCGTTTGCCTAACTTTGCGTTTCTTATTTTCCTTTTGGCTGACTATATCTCCAATCCCATATGAATAGGTGGTGTTATTCAGATAATTATCACCCATCAGATTGTGATCACACTCAGTATACGTGCCTTTAAATCGACGGTGATCGGATACTTCTCATTCTACAGACTCGCCGTGAATATGAAAATGTCAGTGTCACGATTGTTTGTTGGTTATAACCTAATCATTAACTAATTGATGTTCAAGCAGATAGACCCAACTTAATTGATTAATATGCCTATTGTGATGCATACTTAAAATTCATTAAAGAAGCATGTGTTCTACTTCTACACGGTATTCTTAACTTGCAATTTTCTGCTGAAAGATGCTGTCTTAAGCAGTGACAGAGAAAGATAGGGATGGCAATTACGATCCGACGTACGCCGACTCGATTCTCTTATCAGGTTTGAGCAAGGTGGGTTGGGTTGGATTGGATCTCCTTCTCTCATCCAACCCGCTTTCGGTTGGGATTGAACCTCCCCCGGCTCAAGTTCATGGGTGTGTTTGGGTTCTTAGAAACCTGTCCTATTGCTTCCATAGAGGAAGCCGATAACGACAGAACTGCACATAACCAAATTTCCGGTAAGGCTCGGTAAGCTATGGGAGTTATTGGTAATAGTCAAACCACTCTGACTACTGCCTTCGATGAACCGATTGAAAACTGACACCGAGTGAATTGTGATCTGTATAAAGGGACAAGGCCCTGGTGTGTATGTTCGACGTGTGGAGGATAAACATCCAAATTACATATAATTAAGAAATTGATATAGAATTAGTCAAACGAGGCGGGGGACCAACGGCGTGAAGAGTGGAATTTTCTCAGTCCCCGCCACATCGGAAATCTGTCAGCAGTTAGCGCCACTATGACCCCACCCGCGCGTATCTGTCTGGTTCTTATATACTCCTCCGTCCTACGCTGCTACACCTTTTTTGGCAGACACTGGTCCTTTTGGGTCCGAGGAAGGCTCCGAATATGGCGACTTTCAGCCTCCCACCGGTCCTCACGTTCCCGACTGACGACGCTGCGCAGCTCTACCGTGCGTTTAAAGGTTCCTTCTCTCTCTCTCTCTCTCTCTCTCTCTCTCTCTCTCTTCCCCTCCACCACCCTTTTTATCTCTGCTCACAATTTTGCAAGTAATTCTGAGGAAGTATTGCTGCAGTGTGCTTTGCTTGAATTTTGATGATCTGTTAATGCTTTCTGAGCCGTTCTTTGATACTTCTTACTTGACCCGGTTGACAGGTAAAACTCTGTCTGATACTTGAATATGATAACTCGTTACAGCCTCAATTATCCCATGTTTCTGTTGCTTCGCTCTGCATGAAAAAGTTCTGATCTCTGGGAAAGATAAGGTGAAAAGGTCAGAATGGAAACTTGGTTCAGTTCTGTCATGGTCTCATTTCTTCTGGTCATTTCTTGGCTGTTAGTCCAAGATTAGGCATGTTCTTTTGGATGGGTATTTGAGAACCATAATGCAGGGCACTTTTAGATCATGAGATCATGGAGTTAGGCATGAAAGCAGTGGTGAACTGAGGTTGAGGATGGATCCAAGAGAGGCAGGACCAGTTTTTCTCGTGCTTCAAGATACTGATAAAATTGTTAAGTCTTACCAATATGAGATCCTCGAAGGAAACACGCTATTTCTTTGCCAGAACCTTCCAACAACAAATTTGATGTATTACTAGCAACCATAATATGCGAAGAGTAATGTTCCTCTTTAGGAAATTCTCAGGCCCTGGATGCGACACTGCTGCTTTGATCAATATTCTTGTCCACCGAGATGCCACACAGCGAGCGCTCTCTCATTCAACAGGAGCACCATAAGATATATAGCGAGGAATATCCTGAAGAAGTTGGCTTCTGAGCTCAGCAGCAAGCTCGAGGTCTCAAGTGCGAATTGCTTCCTGAGTTTGTATCCTGATAGAAGGACATAGCTTGCTCATGCATTCCAATTTTCTTTTGAATAGACGGCTATTCTGTTGTGGATGCACGATCCAGCGGGACGTGAAGCAATAATTGAGAGGCAAGCATTCCGTGCAGCCTTGATAAATCGTGAAGAGGTCAAAGAAGTCATCTGCTCCCGAGCTCCATATCAGATACATGTATTCGAGCAGCATTACCATTCGAAATTCGGGGTTCATCTCGAGGAAGAGATTGAATTCTACACCTTCGGGGGCCACAAGAAAGTGAGATACTCTCTTTGTGGTTTTTGTTCTGTCTTTAAATACAGCGTATAGAGATTGTGCTCAGCACGACGCGTAGAGCAGCTTCTACATGTAAGTTATCCAAAGTTCCATGTGGTTTTTGGGTTCAAATCTGAGTAGCTGCGTTGACATCCAGCCTGGGTGAATGAATTGTTAAGTTAGTATAAGCTCATTTTTTGGAATTTTCCTTTTGTCTCGCCCTTCAATGAAGAATTTTGGGGAGTATGAATGGAGCCTTTAACTTCTTCACTTTTGATCACTTGTTTCAGCTCGTTCTGGCGTAGGTGACCGTAACTCGTCATGAAGGCACTGGAGTAGACAGAGCAGCCCTCGAGATGGACGCAAAAGCTCTCCTTGAAGCAGGAGAGAAGACCAAGGAGAACACTTTCATCAGAATCTTCAGTGAACGGAGCAGGGCACAGATCAGGGCTGTGAAGTCTGCTTATCATCACATGCATGGGGAGTACATCAAGAGGTACAATAAGTCATTGATTGACGCGGTTCAGTCGGAAACATCGGGGCATTGCAGGACATTTCTTCTTCCGCTTCTCGCCCCTGACCATTGGATCTTAGAGGGAATCATTAGTGATAAGCCTCGTGAATAAACTTGGTCAACATGTGATGTGACCATAGTACTTGGGTCCTTGGTGCTTTCTGGTGTACCCGGGGTTGCTTCGATGAATTGGAGCTTTCTAGAAGAGAGAGAGAGTCCCTGCTATAAAATCAAGATATTGTAATTCAATTTGAATCCTGAATTTTTGTGTCAAGAAGTTGAATTTCTCGGGGAAGAATGAGGGAATCTCCTATTTCCTATGGGCCTAGTTCTTGCTGGTGCAGGGGCAATAGGCCCATCTGGACGTGGGTGAAGTCTGGGGCCTCGCAGGGCGAATTTCCCTCTTGTAGAAAGAGAGTCCGCAAGTGAACGAATCGAGCAAAACACAATTCATCGAACTGAAGAAGAAACCGTGAGTCAGAAAAGGATCCAACGAGCTGAAATATCCGATCCCTGCTCCAATCTAAACAAATCATGGAGTTGGGTTCTTAACCATGACACTGCTATGTTTTTTGCAAGATTGATCGGCTTACCGGCTACTCTTACCGTGTAAACGGATCCTACAGCAGCTAGGCGGGCCAAGGAAGGGAATCAATGCTAGGTGAGAAATCTTAGTTCCACTGACCATTACCGCAACAAATTGAACATTGCAAATCTACAAGAATTCATGGACATATGTTCATGAGAAGATATCAACATCATAGTAATATGTCTTCCCAGGTGAAGTCAACATCAAAGCTAAATTGGGTGCTTTTTGCAGGATTTGTGCTTCCAATGTGGGGTGCCTGTGGGAAGGAAATCAACAATATTCATCTCTCTTTATTCTTTTTTCTGTCTTTTATTTTTTTTAATTGAAAAGGTGACTCACGGTGCATAACAGATGCAAGAACCGTGAGAATAGAGAGATACAGGAGTTTTACATGGAATCGAGCTCGGATTAAGGGTAGTATCGTTGCACCGAACCCTCTTTCTCGCTATTTCTTTGGTCTTTTACTTTGCTTCTATTTGGGACCCCATTAAGATCAAACTTCAAATCAGAAAAAGAGGTAAACATAGACTTTAAAGAACAACAAAGAGGATCACAAAAGCCTTAGATAGCTTTCCCACAGCTTTTTCCTCTCCAATTATATTATGGCCCAGGGAAAAGAGACCAAAGGCAAAAGGAAGAACAATGTACTAGATTGTATCCGATTCACGAGGCTCGGCTTTGTATTGCGTTCGGTGAATCCTTTTTTGACGCACATGGATGGTGGGTGCAAGGAATAGAAAATTCAAGGAGAACATAAAGTGCGGCACCGTCATGAGATAGAAACTTTTGGATTACTTACTGTCTCAAGGAGGTCTGGACAGATGCATAGAGCATTTATTTATCTTTGAGCTTTCTCAGATATGAGGATCGGTCTTGATGGGGAGGTTGGGATCGAACAAAGAGCCGGGCCAATAATGTTGGAAGCAGAGAATCAATTAAAGCAGCAGGCACATAGCATGAATGGCTAAATGTAACAACAATCGAAGTCCGTTGACTTTCTCCTCCTATTTGTAGCTTTGCCTCTGATTTTTTTTTTTTTTAATGTATGCCAGTCCATAAACCTCTGGATCGGCAACAATGGGCGAGCATTTAAGCTCGGCCAAAAAGATTATACATAGAGGAAGAAACCTTGTAATCGCTTCTTCTCCATCTTCGGTCTCATCATCATCTTCTTCTCCCCCATGGAATTGTATTTCTCCATTTTCTCTCAACAGTCTCTCCTCGACACTTAAGCCGCGGATCAAGCCTCAACATGGATTTCTTCACGAGAAAGCTACTTATGGGTGGAAGCACCCTCTGCTCCTCACAGCCTATTGCGCCATGCCCATATATACTTTGCCCTTCTTCAGACAGCCCTAGACTATATATAGTGGAGATTCATAGGCTAAACTCCAAGCTCGGTCCAACGTCAATGCTGCGGTTCGACTCCAGGATGAATTTTGGTCGATTATAGTCATCTTCCTGCGTAGTTTCAGCACCAGATTTTAGTCAGCTTAACACTTGCAGTCGTGTCATATTACTTTGGGTTTCAACTTATTGAAATTTTCTTTCATNCAGTCGTGTCATATTACTTTGGGTTTCAACTTTTTGAATTTTTCTTTCCTGCATGCATAGATTTCATAGAATTAACATGATTCAAAAAAATTTTCATTTATATCACTGAAATTGAGGCGAGTTGAGGATTTTAACCTCGGATTGTCTCCTTGAAGTTAGGGTTTCTGCTCCAAGCTTGATCCGATCGCCTTGCCTGCAGCAAATAACCTCCATTAGTTTATTCTAGCTTCCAATTGTTGGAATATCACATGAATGCATTGTTTGGGAAGATCTCAAGCTGTCCCGACTCCGTTAATTCTTCTGTCCAGAACAGATGGTGAGAAGATCATCAAAGCAAAAGAAGAGAGATTGCAGAAAGCAAAAGCTGTCGTATATTTAAAGAGATCATCCATTAATTCCTAGTTTCGAGGAAAGCCATGCGACACCCAAGATAAGAAAAGCAAGCAAGATCGCTCTTCATACCGAAGACGGAGATGTTGTGCAAAGACAGACCAAAAAATGCAAACGTAGCGCACAGACAAATCCGAGCAATACGTGGCATACACTCACAATCATCCCAGAATGTTGCAGTGCATTTAAATGTGGCATGATGACGTGTTAATCCGAATGCTCATCTGTCATACAATAATATTCAGACTTATGGGTGTAATAATTATCCTTACCTAGAAGAGTTGCTCCACAGGTTCAATGAAGAGCTGCCCACGTTGGTATCTTCGACGGACCCAGCCGGAGCTCCTCTTTGACAGTACTGTAAAGAGTAGCAGTTCCGGTCGGCCGGAAGCGACTTTGCAGGAGTTTGGAAATCTTCATCTCTCGATCCATCTGATGATTCGTAGATTTTGCAGGAGTTTAATTAGGAGTTCCGGCACATGCACACAGCAGGGATGTGATCATTATTTTTCAACACACCCATCATCTTGGAGACGTTTGACGACGATCTCCGTTTAACTCTTACGAGCTTGTCGAGGGCATCAATTAATCTATTGAAAAACTATTAATTCCTGTGTGTGCACCAACGCATNTCAATTAATCTATTGAAAAACTATTAATTCCTATGCGTGCACCAACACCTGTGTATGTATATATGGGTGTGCATGCATAAAAATACACGTATACATTCATTGACTTTTCGATTTTTATTTCATGTGTGCCAAGTAAATGAAATTCAGTTACGATAATTTTATTCTTTAATGACCTTGTTAGAACTGAATTTGAATTAACCGTATCCATTAAACTCTCATTCCTAGATCGTGTACAGACATATATACTTTTGTGTGTGTGTGGAGCTTAGGGCAGAGCAGTGTATGGACGAACTAATTACCTGAGGAAGCAGCTGCTTTGTCTGTGTTCTTCACAGTCCTATACATCTGAAAAAGACCAAAAATGAGTCAAAGTTATTTATACAGATAAAAAAAGGGGGGGACTGGGAGAACATTGTAAAGTTGAACCAATTGGTAGCCTCTTTATATATATATATATATATATATATATTATATATAATATATAAATAAGGTTGGATTTCGTAATAACTTATTAATTNATTATCAACATAAGGTGACTAATCCATCTACCAGAGATGTGATTTAATTGTTTCATAAATTCATGCATGGGCCAGCAATATAGGAAACAAGATTCAAAAAATAAAAGAGAATAAATTATGCAAAAATTCTCAAAAACAAGAATCACTGTTAAAACACCAAAACTTCTAAATGGAAAGTGATATAAGATATTTGTTTACGGCTGTTTTCTTGAATAACAGATGTTTCCCAGTCTTGAGTAGAGCACGAGGTTTGACGGTTGGTGAGGTCAGTAATTGCTTCAATTATTGAGAAATGATGGCTATCTTTTCTTTTTGAAAAATAAAAATAAAAAATTCTTTTTATAATATTTTTTTCTCTCGATAAATTCTATATCTCTGAATATATATACATATATATATATATATATAAAAGTCGAAGTCGTCCTGTTTGTTTCAGTAGACGAGACCTGACTGAAGGACAGGCTCACTCACTCTCTCTCTCTCTTCCCTACCGCTAATTCATCGGACCCCGTGCCCTCGAATGATCAGAAACACTGTCTGTCTTACAATTAAAATAATAATAATTCATTAAATCGACGATAAGACAATTATTGGGCATGAATATACGCGCATATATTCAAAGATTTTACACCCCCCCACCACAAAAAAAAAAAAAGAGGAGGAGGAGGAGGTGATATTATGAATCGGGGTACAACGTGTAAGTGATTTGGGGCTAAGATCTACCTCCATCTTACTGTCTCACAGGAGCATCGAGAGACACAAGAAGATGTACATGTAAATGTTAATTAGTACCTGTAAATGGCTCTTGACATGGGCTAGTGTAAGATCTTTCACATCCATCAGCTCCAACACTGACTTTGGCGTAGCCCCTGGAAGCAATGTGAAACACTGGAATCAGATCCAAGAGCAACCCGATTTGGATAACCGAATGACGGTAGTATATAAGAAGCAAAAGAGCGGATTAGAGATGAGATCGAGAGAGATCAGTTTCGATGTTTGCAGCAGTTTACTTTCATGGCCTCCGAGGAGCTTGACTGCCCGAACAAAGCGGGCGTGGAGACAAGTTGTCCATCGCATCCTCGGAGCCCTCACGTTCCTCCTGTTGGCCTGAGGTTTCGACACGAATCTCAATCTGTGGTTGCTCGAGAAGTCCAAGCTGCCTCCACCCCCACTGCAGTATTCCAACTGGCGCTGGGGCTCTGCCGTGTTCCCCATCGGCCTCGTCCCATTTTCGAGCCTTGGACCGGAAGTGGGGCTGGCAAAAGTTGGGCACGATCTCGGGAAGTAGCAACTATAATCAGCCGACACGGATGGAAAGGAGAACCAAGCAGTACTCTTGCACAAGGCGTTGTTTCTGTTGTAGATAGGAGTCCCAGTGATGGGCTGCAATCTCGCCGGCACTCCCGGCGGAGTGTTAATCCCAACATGGCTGATTACGCTTCTCTTCTTGAGGAACCCATAGGCGCCGTTCTCCTCCAGTGATCGCCAAGGGCTCTCCGCCTCGAAGGGGCTCGAAGGAAATAAAGGGAGTTCGGTGTCGGACTCCTTGAGTGTGGAGCTATCGCTGTGCAATGGCTTTAGGGCACATCCACTGGGAGAGTCGAACCGGCCCCAGATGGCAAACTTTGTCGAGGACTCCCTCTCGGTGGAGGTTGAAGATGGAGTGTTGCGCGGAGGGCTTATGCGTAGGGAGAGATCCGGGACGGGGATTGTACACGGGGAGGACAAGGACTCTGCAAGATTATCCCCTCCCTTCAACACCTCTGAGAGATCGAGGACTGATTTCTTTCCGAGCTTCATCTCTTCAGCCAGCACTGCTGGACGATCGATCGAGCTCTGATATTATTACTATTATTATTTGCTCTTTCTCGTTGGTGCGTCTGATTGAAAAGAGAGTGATGATTTGATAGCTGAGAATAAAGCGTGCAAGATGAACTCCAGAAGATGGAGTTGCTTGAACGATATGTAAAGGAAGAGAGACTTTTCCAATAACCTCTTCAGGAAAGATAGGAAGAATACTTGTCTNGAGAGAGAGAGAGAGAGAGAGAGAGAGAGAGAGAGAGAGAGAGAGAGAGAGAGACTTAGGAGGAATGAGATTTACCATTACACACACTATGAGGGCATATAAATTAAAGGAAATTGATGCTTGGATTCCTCTTTGCCTTTTACCTTTTCTAAATTCTGCAAATTGCTGATAATACTTTTTCTAATCTAAATACAAAAGGTGAAAACCAAGCCAACTTATCACCATAGAATTTTTCGTGTCCATTTATTTTTAGACTTATATGTAATTAAAAGAAAAAAAGAAAGAAAAATGACAACTTTTGTATGCAAATGTTTTATCTTATATGTGCACATGCATACATGCTTGTAATGAGAGTATTCGACAATGGTTTTGAGTACCTCAAGCCATAGGTTTTAAAATCATGCCAAAGTAAGGACCAGTTAAAATATCAGTCTATGCGTCAAAGTATAAGTTTAATGAGTCGAATTATATATTTAATAAATAATGATAATAATATATAATTGATGATTATGATTTAAAATACTATATATTTAGCATAAATTTAAAACCTTAAAATTTAAAATATCTATAATAATATATAAGTTTAGCAAATAAAATTAAATTTTAAGTCTAATAAAAATATAATATAATATTAATATTTTTTTAAAATAATTTTTAATTCACTTGATTTGATTGCCAGTTCGGTTGACCTTGTGGATGAACTACAAACCAACCGGTTTAGATGGATCTGATCGGATTTATAGTATATTTATATTAATGAAGTAAACCGGACCATGTAGTTGACTAGTTCCTGGTCAAACCGGTTCGATCCGATCCGGTTTTAAAAACTCTGCCTCAAACACGTTTCGTGTCAGATGTGATCAGCTAGAATGGTCACATTCTGTCTATGTGTACAACATATATAATGCATACCCACATACGGTCCCACTCATGTGAGCTGTTGCTACTAAGTCGATCATGTAATTAATTCCTATTAAGCGTGTGTACGTGCAATCGTCCTCCTCAACCACTTCGAATTGCTCAAGTATAATGAATATTCTATTGTAGATCTATTGGGTGAAAATATATACATTCTCCTAATCCCTTTCATTCTCATAAGCACAATTGCATCACCACTTCCACATCTGTATGTCATGCATATGTGGAAAATTCTGGATGCCCCCTCCCACAGGGCAAAAAAAAAAAAAAACACTTGTATACCCAAGATCTTATTTCATTAAAATATATTTAAAATATTAATTCAAGAGAACTTGAATTGATTTCTCCTCATTTTAAGTGATGGAGTAGGCTGAGTGTACAATTTACTAAAGAAGATCACAGCTAAGAAAAATTGATTTGGCAATAAGTAAAGTTTAGCTCATATCATGACTACACTAACACAGTCTGTCATTTCTTTTTTCCGTGAGCTTTTGACTGAAGTCAGTCCAAAGGATTGATTGGCGATCACACCAAAAAAAAAATAGCAAAGAGGAACGGGGTTTTGATGCAGTAACACCGCTTTCGATTTAACGATTAAGAAATTTTACATTCAATTTTGGTCATAATACTCTTCTAAAAAAATAAAAAAAGCATCGCATGTCTTAGCTTTTCGTGTTTCTCTCCCTTTTTTTGATTCTTTTGCTAATTATCACCTAAAAGCAGTTGCATAATTGATTGATTAAACTTGAAATGACAAGGGTGACACAAGAACCCGATTTGAAGTGAATACACGGTTGAATATCCGATTACATGTATTACCTCTTCTGCCACGACCGCTGCATGTTTGTGTATACGGATTTTTCGAATCCATGAGCTTGCGAGATATTTATGAAGTTAATTGGGTTTTTAGTATGTATAATTAGATATATCATCCCTACTTGGGGAGGGATAATCATAAATTACCTCCAAAGCTCATAGGAAAAAATTTTCCTTGTCGGCCATATCAATGCCTCCTCCTTCTTCTTCATTTCATTTCTTTTCTTTTCCTTTTCTTTTGGTTATTTTAGTGTATGCGTGTGTTTTTGTCGATGGAATATAAATAAAGCACGTGGACGTAACCCATTTATCGGCTGACCCACACCTCTTTGCTTACTCTAAATTATTGCCCTCTGCACGCAATAAATAGTGTAAATGCACTTTCTTTGATGCTTCTTTTCAACTTATTCCTCAAGATCTTATTCCAAAATTATTCCCTAAATCCATCAATAATTCTCATTTTGTTTTTTTTTTCTTTTCCTTAGAAAAGAGAAAATTCATGTCGGGCAATCGAGAGAGTCTAGAGTCTTGTATGTATATTCCACGCGCTATTGTAATTTTTTTTAATTTTAAAAAAAAGGGTATATTGTCACAAGTTTACAAGATAATTAAAAGTGAAAATTCTTTGTAATAACTCGTTTTCGCACTCAAGTACTTTATATGTTCTAAAACGGGACTTTCAAATTCGTATATTTGATTTTATAATATATTTTAATTTTAATTTTAACAACTCGCCGGTGTGATGCCGTTAAATGTTGCACCGACAAACTGTTAAAATTAGGATTCAAGTACAATACGGAACTAAACATATCGTATTAAAATGACCATCTTAAAATAGATAAGATTCGAGTACAAAAAGGTTATAAACATATAAGATTTTCACTGTAATTCTATCCGAGTTTACTTTACTCATCTCTCTAATTATCATTGATTTATTGCGGTGTCAGATTTTATATTGATAGTGGATTCTAATTAGTCCATCCACTTTCCACTTGAAAATAATATTTAAAAATAGCCTCAGCATCACCACATTATATTGATTTTTTTTAATTATAAGAATGAGTTGCAAAGAAATTATTATATATATATAATACTAATAATGACAATTGACAACAATCATATCTCGATGTTTGGTCTTGTCTCGGCTTGTGCAGACGTATATAATACTAAATGGGGCTGCCAAGATTCAATTAACATCATTATATCATATTAATTAGTGTATAAAAATTAATCAGAAAATGCCATTTCTGCTATCTTCTTTCACCACGTGTGGGGTAGATCGTGAAGCCACGTAGATGGACTCATTGGGACCGTGCATTTTTTTTTTCTCCCTGGGAGTGATGAAAGTGAACGTTCATACGGGAGGACACGACTGAGTTCAAAATGTACCCCGTTTGACCTAAGTGCAAGCGACGATCCTTAAAGTCTCGTTTGTTTGCTTGCTAAGAATTGTAACCGCCACACAAGGAGAGCAGCGGGGGGAGGGGGAAAACCCTAGTCCCACCGCCGCCCCCTGCAATATATAATATATGCACGGGATTATCGATTTTAATCAATTCAGGTTCGGCGTAATGATCACATGTCGACAGATATGAGTTTTTGTAACGTAAATTTTATTTATTTATGAGATTCAAATTCGAAGTATATAATCTTTTTAGAGAATAAGCTATAGAACCAGTGGAGCAATCCATCCAAGTTGACATTTTGCTCATGATTTATCGATTATTTCTTTTCGTTCTCCCAAGTATTATTCTCTTCCCCTTCCAATCCTCAAACACTAACCACTTTGTCTAGAGAGCTTAGAAATTTGAAGCCCATAGTATTGTCGTCCTCCTCACGTGACGTTTCCCCTCATTGACTATGAACATGCCTACAAAATCGTCAAATTTCCAGGGCAAACCCGAGCACTAAGATGGCATTGAGAGTGGAAAAAGAAAAAAAAAGAAGAAAAGAAAACTCTCTTCTTCTGTCATCTTCTCCTCCTTAGGAAGACAACGCATCTGTCGCTCGTCACGAATGCGGTCACAGCTCTAAATTAATGAGCATTTCAACATCAGAGCCTCTTAATCTTTGATTCGATTTCAATATCACTGTTCTAGATATTATTTCTCAAGTGGTGACCATTTTATTCGGTACATTTAATGCACGTGAGAAACCACATTTTCTCGTGTTCAACCCCTTCGTCAAGGTCGGCAATAAATGGATAAATTATATATATATATATATATATATATATATGATTTTTAATAGCGTGTGAATTGCGAATTCAAAGCCTAAGATTAGTGAACGGTTCAAAAGCAAAGCTGTCAGAAGTTCCTGCGCTCATTAATTATCAAATTTAATTATTCTGCACTCTCCAAATGTTGACGCTTGCTTTCGCGTTTTTTTTTTAAATATGCACAGTAAGATTATTTCGAACATTGAAAATTCAATAAGTCTTAGTTAATCATGTCTATCAAATAATAAAATTTCTGAAATTCATAAATTTTTTATATCTGTAATATTCAAATTCAAGATTATATTAGAATGGAGAAATATATATGAAATCATATATGATATTATTTTTGTTTTGCCGTCTCCCCTTCCCGATTGGGGGGTTAGGTGCGTTTAGTCTTGTCTGTCTAATAGCAGGAAATATTGGGTGAAGCCTCGCCTCTGATTGCATGGCATTTCCAGAGAAAATCTTTAGTGTCTGGAGGATGCCCACCCGACGACTTCCTCTTCTATATCCTGCAGGTAATGGTCTTCTAGAGACTGCTGATTGAGATATTCAAAATCAGTGAATATGCATCTGGATTCATTGAACCATATCAACCAATCAAGTATTGGAAACCTCTCATACGTACGGTCGGTCGACGGTTGGCTGATCAGAAAACTGGGACAATTTTCTCTTTGTTTTCTGATTGAATTTTTATGGGGGTTAAATCAATTAATTGGTTCATCTCCCTGAGGTGGCATAGAATTTTGGAATGGCAATAATAGAGATGACAGGAGACCTCTGTGGGTATTCATTTTGGTGAAGTTCTTCACCGTACAAGCCAGGGCAATTATTCATCATCCCTTGCATGCGGACGAATCAGACCCTCGAATTTTCCGTCAAGGAAATCTGACAGAAGAGAGACATCAATGCTCGAGCAGATACCTCTGGAGTCACCAGCAGCGCTAATAACCGATTCAGCAGCGATTAATATGTTAATACAATATTTTTCACTTCAGATGGTAACGTATTCCCACAATCTTTGCATTCTGTGGTGCCAATGATCTGTGACTGTCCCTGATTATGTCCTTTGATTGCGTGCCCAGCATAAATGGGATGGATCGCATCCCAGCTTATATTAAAGTAAGTTTATCGACGATGTTTGGTAACCAACCCTCACATATATTGGCTGCAGAAATGTGCGTGTGGGCTGTTCCAAATCTGTAAGCCATTACACGACAGAGAAAAAGTAATGATTTTGCACTCGATTGCTTTATGATTGAAGCCATCGAAAGAGAGAGAAAATGAGAGAAAAAGCAAGAGTTCGAAGGCAGAAGGGAGATAAAGCTTTTCTTTTCTTTCTTTTTTTTCTACAAGTTGGCAATACATATTCATTATTTTATTAGGGAAAAAGATTCATGAATCTCATGACGAAAATATTACGTAAATAAAACGAGTTTTATTAAAGAAA
>CXYZ01011466.1:275812-320385 GCA_900006705.1 Sonneratia caseolaris
TTCTTATAGTAATTAAAATTTAATTTTAAATTAATTAAAATTTATTGGAAGTTCAGATCAAGTAGATAGATAAATGGAATATTATCCTTTGGTATTTATTGAGCTGCCTATTCTTCAGTTTTTTTTTCTTGACGATCAATTTTTTATTTCTTTTTATTTATTATGGACACTTTTGATTATTTAATTAGAGGAAAAAATATAAAAAGATTTCCATACATGAAATGGGACCCAGGACCTCCAGATCAACCAATCCGCCCTCGACACGTCATAGAGCAGCCCATGGTTCTTACCCACTTCCACGTGGCAGTTGCCCATGTGCTCTGACGGCTGCCAAATTCCCCCGAGCCATACCCTCTGATTAATCGGCGCCTGATCATCTGCCTTAACTTCTCTCCCTTACAGCATAATTAGCAACACGGCTCAACGGCCATGGCATTCCCCTGCCTCCGGCTCCTTGCTATTTAAGTGCGACGCAGAACAGAGCATCCGTTTCTCAGATTCGATCCGCCTAACAGAGAAGAATCTTCACCTGTTCTTCCGTTGGGATTGTTCTTTCCTCAGTCTTTATACGTGTTTAGAGTCTTCCTTGGCCTGAGTCGAGCTTTCACAGCGCCATGGAAGGTCTCTGCAGCAGGAAGATTATTCTGGTCCTCTGCCCCGTCCTCCTCCTCCTCCTCCTCCTCTGTTTCCCACCTGTGAATAATGCAGATCTTCAGAGATTCGAGCAACCCGTTAAGGGAGACGGATCCATGAGCTTCTTGGTGATCGGGGACTGGGGCAGACGAGGAGACTATAATCAGTCCGAAGTTGCACTGCAGGTTCCATTTCTTCTTCATCATCATTGTTATCAATCTCTATCCTTATCATGGAAATGAATTTTTCTTCATCCAAAACGGAACAAACGGTGATATTTTCTTTTCTGAGCAGATGGGAAGGATCGGGGAGAAGCTAGACATAGATTTTGTGGTATCAACAGGAGATAATTTCTACGATAATGGTTTGACAAGTGACCTCGACCCTGCATTTGAAGAGTCTTTCTCGAAGATCTACACTGCAAAGAGCTTGCAGAAGCAGTGGTATAGTGGTAATTCACCGGCCGTCCAACCTCTTTCTGGCACTGGATCGAACAAAAGAAATTCCATTTTTACTTGATCTGGCTGAAGGCTTGCTTCTTTTCTCTGTTTGCTCTAAATGCAGTTCTAGGAAACCATGACTACAGAGGCAATGCGGAGGCACAGTTGAGCCCTGTCCTCAGGAAAATCGACAGCAGATGGCTTTGCCTGAGATCCTTCGTTGTCAATTCAGGTGGCTACTCATCGACCTGATCAAAATTGTTCCATTAAACTGATATACATGTGTATGTTTGTACATTTTAGGATGAAACTTTGATTTGCACTGGGTTCCGCAGAATTGGTCGAGATGTTCTTCGTGGATACAACCCCGTTGGTGAGGTCGTACTTCACTGATACGGAGGGCCATACATACGACTGGCGAGGAGTGAAATCCCGGAAGGTTTACATCAATAGTCTACTAAAGGTGCTTCCTTTTGATAGTTCAAGCATGAGAATGAAAATGTAGGTGCTCCTTTTTGGATGGACCGCAATTCACACCGAGTTCTTTCTTGTCCAAATAGGATGTGGAATCGGCTCTGAGGGCATCGACGGCGACATGGAAGGTCGTGGTCGGCCACCATGCAATCAGGAGCATAGGCCACCATGGCGACACCAGAGAGCTCGTGAAGTTGCTCCTCCCGATCCTTCGGGTGATTTCCTGCATTGACAGCTCAAGAAACTGGATTTGGATATCTACTGTTCTACGTTCGATAATTGGATTAATGAAACGCTCCAGTGCTCACTAACTTGATTTCAATGAGCAGGCGAACGATGTTGATTTCTACATGAACGGGCACGACCATTGCCTTGAACACATTGAGGACACAGAGAGGTTAGAACCAACACAAACCCGAGCTTTCCCAGTTTGCAATTCGTATAAAGAAGCCCGAAAAGCATGTTAATTTGCTGTTTTCCATCGTCTGTGCAGTGGAATCCTATTCCTGACAAGCGGAGCCGGGTCAAAAGCATGGAGGGGAGACACAAGAGCAACTAACCGAGCGCACGTTAGATTTTTCTATGACGGGCAAGGGTTCATGTCGGTTCAGTTAACACGGGACCGTGCAAGGATCGTGTTCTACGATGTATCCGGGGAGGTCCTGCATGAATGGAAGACGTCGAAGATGCTCCACTCGTCGGTGTAAGGGAAAGAAAGAGCTGTGTAGCTCTAGCTAGAAGGACAGGAGTGAGAGAAGAGCTTGTATTTGTAAATGCCTTTTCAGTATTGCCTGATCTAGTAACATCGGCGATGAATCATCTAGGGAACAGCAAGCAGTTCTTTGTTAAATGTTGCAATGTTCTTTTTCTGNAATCATCTAGGGAACAGCAAGCAGTTCTTTGTCAAATGTTGCAATGTTCTTTTCCGAGAATCTGACGTAGTCACTGCTCAAGGTGGTCATGAAAACTCGAAGAAAGGATCCTGCAACTGACAAAAGCGAGAAACCCCTTAGTGAAGGCTCGAAGGTCTGTACTTTTGCTTGAAGTCGGCTGGGAATCAATGGACAAGAGGCAATACCAAGGCTTTTTCTTATCATCGCGGAGTTGTGGTTATCTATCGCTGATACGGGCAGAGAGCTGCATGCTTCTGTAACTCCAACCTGATTAGAGTGCGTACGTTATGATCCTACATGATGACAATTGACGTTATTTGCCAGACCTCCGAACTCGTGAATACACCACCGGTCAACCGATCTGAGAGGCAGATATACAGCTAACCCCGCCGAAGAGCTACTTGTGGTCACAATAACTCGAATCTATGTCTTGAGGAGATCTTAATCCTCACTTATGTTCGCCAGAGTCTTGATTATGGGAGTAAATTGAAACAGATTCAAGATTTTCTCTTGCTATGTTCTGAAACTCAAGGAACCCAACCAAGCCAAATACAGCCTTGGTCGACCGATTAAAGGTAGTGCTCTCCCAATCATGAATTTTAGATTCGAATTGATAGCTTGTTTAAGGAAGCAACCAGCTGCTAGATCGCCATATTGCTATTTTTTATATTAACAAAATTATAAAAATGTATTATTATTTACGGTTAAGTTCCAAGATGGAAGAAGGTTCCCATATACCATGTCTCTCTAGGATGCGGAGCCAGAGAGCACATTGTACTTTGTTGGTTTTTAGTCGGAGAAATTTCCAGGAAGCTGACCAAACAATGGCCTCTGTGGAACACAGACATTTTATACGTTAAGTCACTGCGCTAAGGCCTAAAGGAGACAAACAGACATGAAAAAGGTGAATCAAGCGGTGGTTTTCAATAGTCAGTCCTTCTCCACCTGTATAAGATCAAAGCCACGTTCCCTTCTTGGGCTTCATCAGTCTTCTGAATTCTAAAATCCCGAGGCCGATTATTTTGCTCCTCAGATCCTGTCGTGGATATGGCCATCCATTGGAGGGATCATGGCAGGTCCTCGGACCTATTGTGGCTCCTTGCCGGAGCCACACTTTTCATGTGCTTTTCGCAGGTGTCAGGCACATTGATGTGGTTCGAACACCCGGTAAAACCCGATGGCTCCCTTAGCTTATTGGTGGTCGGGGATTGGGGAAGGCAGGGCCTGTACAACCAATCTGAAGTTGCCTTTCAGGTTTGTGTTCTAGTTCGTCTTCTTCCATATCACTGGGAAAGGACCAATCTTCTGATAGGTGAAAGATCATGTCTCTAATGCAAGCAAAAGATGCTGGTGTTCATCGAATTCGAAAATCTGTTTCTTCACAGATGGGAGAGATCGGAGAAAGAATGGAAATAGATTTTGTAGTTTCAACAGGAGACAACTTCTACGATGATGGGCTCAGCAGCATAAACGACCCTGCATTTGAGGAGTCCTTTGCCAGAGTCTACACTGCTAGGAGCTTGCAGAAGCAATGGTACAGTGGTAAGTCAATATTCGAGTCACGATTATGGTGAAACATTCCGGCATACCCTCATAGGACTCGGAACTCTCCTCCTTTACGACCCGTCAGTTGCACAGCNTATGGTGAAACATTCCGGCATACCCTCATAGGTCTCGGAACTCTCCTCCTTTACGACCTGTCAGTTGCACATCTGGAATATGTATCAAACTGAATTTCTTCCTGCTCTCATCTGGTCCAACTGTGCCTCTTTCGATTAGCTGTTGATAACATAGCTAGATACCCCCATCAATTCTTCTTTCAATCCGGACTTCCTGCACTCTGAGTCTACTGCATTTTTTGAAGTTTTGGGAAACCATGACTACAGAGGAGACGTGGAGGCACAGTTGAGCCCCTCCCTCAGAGCAATTGATGAAAGATGGCTCTGCCTGAGATCCTTCGTTCTTCACACAGGTAAAAAAACAGGACTTCTCCGTTTTTTGGAGAGAAGTATTAGTATAAATCTCAATACACTTGAATATAAATTGACCATGAACTGCTACATTCGTCACGTCATCGATGGTCTCTGAACGTTATGCAGTTAGGCGCATATGGCTTCTACAGTACAATCATTATGGTATAATATAACCTTCCATACTAATTCACTTTTGGGTTATCAGGAATTGCAGAGTTCTTCTTCGTCGACACAACTCCTTTCGTCAACAAGTACTTCCGGAAGCCAAACAAGCATACTTACGACTGGAGAGGCGTGCTCCCGAGAAAGGATTACCTCTCCAAGCTCTTGAAGGTTAAGAGAGTTTGCTTAATCATACGTTAATTGCGCAATATTCTTTTCTTTCCTTACTCAGAGATTTGACAGATTGTTAACGGGTTGTTGTTGAGACCAGGATCTTGATCTCGCTTTAAGAAATTCTGAAGCAAACTGGAAGGTTGTTGTCGGGCATCACACTATTAGAAGCATTGGTCACCATCGCAGCACGAAGGAGCTCAGGAAGTTGCTGGTACCAATCCTTAAGGTGGCATTAACACAATTACTAATTAATATAGCAATCAAACAGTACTTCTATGAGCGGAGATCCCTACAGAAACGTAACACTTTCTCTACTATAATGTAATTTCCAGGCAAACAGAGTCGATATGTATATCAATGGGCACGACCATTGCTTACAGCACGTTAGCAGCAGGAGCAGGTAATAGTTCGAACTTGCACTGTTAAGCCATGTCTGATTTGGAAACGAGCAGGAAAAAAAATACCGAAAAAGGATCGGTATTTCCCAACCTTTCACTCAGGACACGACTTAACAGTTTTGACTAGACCAAGCTGAGTCTTGAATTCATTGAAATTCAAATTGTGATGCAGCGGCATACAGTTTCTGACCAGCGGAGGCGGCTCGAAGGCTTGGAAAGGGGACACGGACAGATTCAACAAAGATGGAGTGGAATTCTACTATGATGGGCAAGGTTTCATGTCCATGCGCCTCACAGAAACCGACACGACTATGGTGTTCTATGACATATTGGGGAGAAATTTGTATCAACTGAATCTCTCTAAACCCCTGAAATCGGCTGTTTAGAGATCTTCCAGAAACATCTCAGCAATTTGAGTTTCAACTGCAGTTCAGTCCATTTCCTAAGTTATACGTTCTATCAGTTCCTATTTCCCGGAGAGTAGACATCATTCAGACAATGACATTAAGGAACCCAAAAAATATGGAAAAAAAAAGACCAGAAGCCACAACTGCTTGATATTGTTATCACAAATCACCGAAATCCACTGTGAGGAGAATGTAGGTTCGATAATAAAGCAGAGGGAACCACCGAGTAAAAAATGGCAAGACACCTCTCTGGAACATGTAATATAAGATTAACAATGAGCAGCAGTGTCCCACTATGAAACCCAGATGATAAATGCTACAGCGCACAAAATTCAAACCTCATCAGGGCCCACAGTGGGAAGAATAAATATGTACAAACAAGAGACACAAAGACAATGGAGATATCATCTAGTGACACAGTCAATTCATTTTGTCAAGCTGGTCAGTGCAGTCAGAGCAGCCTCTTGTTTTCCTGAGGCAGTAAGGCAAGGGAACATTCTTCAATTTAGCACAAAGTGGTACCTGGGATCAACATAACTCTCGACATCCCAAGGGAAAGAACCAAAAGTCACAGCTTCCAATGCGAGCCTCTTCAGCCCACTAAAGCTAAGCAATTGTTACTAAGATCTCTAGTGAGACCTACTACAAAAGAACAGACGGAAACTGAAGTCATAAGTCCAACCAATTGTACACCCATTGACACCGAAAGCGATGGCGCAATAAAGCTGTCTCCTGAGTAATTAAATGCCATTACCATTGGGCATGATCTCAGTTACAGCACCGGAGCTTAGCAGCAGGGAGGAGAAAAATAGCTTAAGTTGACATTTAGTGTGGAAAACTATTCAGTCAAGCTTTAGGTAGGGACCTTGCAAATACCCTGCAATTACCTCATAAGATAAACCCGTGAATAAACATGAAGTTGCGATTTTGACGATACGGAAGTACTGTGATCAGGAAATATCGAATGTGCAGTACATATATAATGAGTGAAAACCACACCTTCCGAGAGATTGAGAAATGCAGATTGGAAATGAATCGAGGGGAGAGATGAACCCCAGGATGCAAAAATCGCGACCTGAGCATGCGGGTGGGTTTCGACGGGCCAATGAGAAGCCTTAAGCAGTAGTAGAGTCATTCGGGGTCGTGTCCAAAGCGCGGCTAGACGGTAATGCCCCTGTTTCCTCCTCAAATTACCGAAATATCTTGGCCAGTGCTCATCACCATGAGCTTTTTATTTGGTGTGTGACGGTGTTAAAAGAAATCTAGTGTGCTGAACTAACTAATACACGAGACGAGACTGATGTGATGGACTGATTTAATAAAGATATTAATTAATTTAATAAAACTTATACTTATTAATTGAATATTATAAAAACGTGTAAGTATTGATTATTTTGTGGTCGGTGAAAATGACTCTATTTCTTATGCACACTTATTTCCTTGTCAGATACAATCAGTTGACATATGTTACGCGTAGACACGAATTAGGCATATGTACGTTGTTTGGTATGTGCAATAGGAGATTAATTAATGCACGGGAGAAATAAAAGAATCGAGGAGAGTGGGAGAGAGGGCAGAAACGTAATTTCTGCGTCCGTGTTAGGGTCGGAAGTCTTTTGAGACGCTCCCCGGGGGGGTGGTGGACAAAAGTTCCTCAGTAAGTAGTTTGCGGGGCCCACGTGAGGCCGCGGCGGGAATTCATCGGAAACTTCCGCCGGCCCCCCGCCCCCGCACACCTTCTGGCGGGCCCACTGTGAATGATTCAAGGTGGGCCCCGCGATTCTAAAATTTTCCGGCCCAGCTTGTAGCGGCACCGGGTTCCATCGGCTCGGTGTCGGGTCACAATCGTCGTGAAATCGGCTTCCCCGGGGAGGAATTGCTCGGGGTTGTTACGTAGGCGGATAGGAAGTTGGCTGAGACTGTCGGATCGATCTATCAGGGCCAGGGGAGTGTCGGCAGCCCGAGCAATAGGCTCGAGCCACCTCCACAGCGGATGAGACCGAACTGCCTCCGCGATCCGATAGATCGGTAATTCGTGAGATCCATTTCCATTCCTGAATTATTCAACTGAACGGCTGGCCAATCAAGGACAAACACGTGGTAGTCAACTTTGGGCAGTAGCTGCCCGACCAAGTTGATGACGGGCGGAAGACGTGGTCGAGTTTGACTGGGTCGCACCACTAGCCCTTGCCGCCCTCGCTCCGCTTCTGCCGTTGGTCAGCTCCGTTTACTTTCCGGCCTCGACGTCAACAACTCCTCCTCGTCTTCTTCTTTTTCTTCTTCAACCTGTTTCCTTCGATTTCTGCAAGTATCGAAATCAATACTGGAGTCGTAATCCATCAGCTGCTCAGCTTCCTCCTCCTATGACGACGGACCAGGACGAAGACCAGCGGAAGGCTTGGGAGCAAGTCCTCCGCAAAATGCTCCCCGCCGGCGCTCCTCTCCCCGATGAGGACCAGCTCGACTACTCAATCGCCGTGGAGTACGATGGCCCCCCGGTCTCTTACGCCATCCCTAGGGTCGACCCCGTCGAAATAGCTGAGCCTGTTTCTGTGTCGACTCGATCTGGATTATCCTCCTCGATACCGGTGGCTGCTCCAATACCGCTAGGCCGGATCTCACTTTCCGTCCGGCATCGGAATGGCTCTGTCTTTGAGGACTCCCCGGCGGACCGCCGGAGAGCATCATCGGAGTCCAGAGCTCAGCTAGAACCGACAGGGCTAGATGATGGAGATAACGAGAGCTCAGTCAGCGTGGACGTGTCGACTCTGAATCTGGACGATTCAGAGTGCAGAGCTGAAAATGTTGAGCCGAGACGAGCTGCTGTAGTCACTTTCAACACGCCGATGGACTCCGAGTTTGAAGACAACGGAAACTATGATGATGGCAACTTCTCATCCTCGTCTCCGGCGTCCAGCACCCCCGCTGCTGATGGTCCAGGTTCCCCGTTTACTGCTGCCAAGAAAGTGGCGTCTCAGAAGCGAGGTTTCTGCAGCCGCTGCGGGAAGGGGAATAAGCTGAAAGAGAGAGAGTCATGCATCGTATGTGGGGCTAAGTACTGTGGCAACTGCGTCTTGAAGGCCATGGGATCTATGCCTGAGGGCAGGAAGTGCGTTGGCTGCATCGGGAAGCCAATTGACGAGGCTAGACGCTCTGGTCTTGGAAAGTGCTCGAGAATTTTGGCCAGGGTTTGCAGTCCTCTGGAGGTGAGACAGATCATGAAGGCTGAGAAGGAGTGTGCCGCAAACCAGCTGAGGCCTGAGCAGCTATACGTGAACGGACGCCAGCTGAGGCAGGAGGAGTTGGCTGAAATTCTGGGTAGCTTGATTCCACCACATAAGTTGAAACCTGGGAAGTACTGGTATGATAAAGATTCTGGGTTGTGGGGGAAGGTAAAAGGAAGCTCATTTTTTTAGACGTTGCACTATTTTGTGCTTTTATTCAAAGATGTTTTGATGTTGAAAGTTCTTTGTTTTGATATCTATTGTGAATTATGTGTATTCAGGAAGGAGAGAAACCTGATAGAATAATTAGCTCAAAATTGAATGTCGGGGGCAAGCTTCAGATTGGTGCAAGTAATGGGAATACAAAGGTTTATATGAATGGGCGTGAAATCACAAAGGTGGAGCTCAGAGTTTTGAAGGTAAATTTACTTGGCTGAAGCACATTGAGTAAATGCGTCTTTGCTTTCAATCCACTTTTAAAGATCAATGTGGGGGAAAAAACTTCCTACCTTTCCAAAAGTAGTGCATGGGATATAGTAGCATTAGAGAGAATATCTAGAGTATATTTTTAGCAGTTTTGGCAAAATTGAGATGTTCTTATGATGGATCTACTCAATACGTATTTTGATTCATGTTAGAAATGCTGGATCGTAAATTAATTCAGCAAATGATACCTGGAATAAGGTCTTTCAGTAAGATCAGATAATGAATTTTCTCGAATGTTGAACTTGATCCTACACCTAGCTTAATGCCATGCAATCAACTAGTTCCTAGAGTTTTATGATTGAGAATTCTTGTGATTCCTTTAACTATTTGTAAAGGAAACTTGGCATTTATTAGGCATTAAGATGCAGTCGGATAGTTGAAGTTTGAATTAGATGAAACAGCTGACATTGAACAGAAGCTAGTATCTTTTCTGGACCAAAGACTAACAAATGCATGATCTTTCTGGCAGTTAAAAGTTTGACACTCCGTGAAAGCACCTTTTTCAACTAAACTACTAGACAATTAACATGACAAGCTGATTTTTGCTATGAGCATCATATTTATATGCTTTTAATCAAAGTTTGGAATGTCTGAATCCAAAGATTTAGCCTTTTTCTGGGAGCTCCATTTCAAAATAGTTGCTCACTTTCAATGTGAGACTGGGATGATTTTCTCATTTAGGTATATCAACTATTTTTTAGGTATTTCTCTATATTAACTTTCTGTGCCTGTTGATTTCCATTTCAGCTGGCCAACGTACAGTGTCCCCGGGATACTCATTTTTGGGTGTACGATGATGGATCGTATGAAGAAGAAGGTCAAAATAACATAAAAGGAAAGATATGGAGAAAGGTTCTATCAAATATGCCAATCTAGACCATCTAATGCTGTTGCACATTCTCTAGGTGTCAGATAATTTGTTTGATTTTTTATACGGTTGAGTTTGCTTTTTGGTAGGCAGGCATCTATTCGTTTCATTTGTTCATTACTTTCGCTGCCCGTCCCACCTGTAAATCCTCATGGGGCAAACGAAGATCCATCTACCTTTTCAAGTAGATCAGTGCCACAGTATTTGGAACAGGGCAGAGTTCAAAAACTCCTGTTAATTGGACTCGAAGGAGCTGGAACTAGTACTATTTTCAAGCAGGTAACATACAAGCACCACTTCGTAACTTACTAGAGACTTATAACATCAACTTTCACCGTCACATGCATGTTCAGTTGAGGTAGACTATATTCATACATGAGGTTTACTGAATGAACACTGAGCAGAAATTCTTCAGCTACTCGATATAATTATTTTTTCCCTGAACAGGCAAAATTTCTTTATGGCAATAAGTTCACTCCGGAAGAGCTGCAAAATATTAAGCTTATGATTCAAAGCAACATGTATAAATACCTTAGCATATTATTTGAAGGCCAAGAGCAGTTTGAAGAGGAAGCTTTGATGGAGAAAAGTCTGGATGCAAATGAAACTGAAGAATCATCCTCAGGTATTGGACAATCATTCTAACTTCCTCCAGGGGTCCAAAATCTTCTTATTGCTGAAGAAAGTTATGCTGGTTTAGTTGCATCCAACTGATTTTACCAGCTCTGGTGTCTTGCCTATCATCCTTGTTTTGCTCTTGCTGCTTCTAAGAGACTGTGTCATGTATTCTGCTTTCTTTGGATTCTCAGTTATGGTCATTGCTAATGTGTTGTCTCTGCACAAATACAGGCGAGACAGGAGGTGATGGAAGCAAGAGATGTATCTATTCAATAAACCAAAAACTTAAGCGCTTTTCTGATATGTTGCTTAATACTATGTCAACTGGAGATTTAGATGCTTTCTTTACTGCTGCAACACGAGAGTATGCTCCTATTGTAGAAGAGGCTTGGAAGGACCCTGCTATTCAGGAGACATACAAAAGAATGGGGGAGTTGAATTCTCTTCCTGATGTTGCGAAATATTTCCTAGATCAGGTATATGACTTATAGGATTCTTCCTTCAACATCAGAAATAGTCCTCCTTAGAACTTTGACCATTCAACTCTTGTATTTGTAAATTAATATATTTCATGTGCTTTTATCTATGACACTCAATGACCGTGGCCTGAATTGTGTAGGCAATTGAGATATCCAGCAATGAGTATGAGCCTTCTGAAAAGGATATCTTATATGCTGAGGGAGTCACCTCGAGCAATGGAGTTTCCTTCGTTGATGTCTCATTTGACGATAGAAGTCCCATGTCAGAGATGTATAGTGGAAACTTGGACTGTCCACCACCCACTGCCAGGTAATTTTTTCTTCCATGCCCTGTTTCTTTCCTAGAAAATAGTGTTTGCAGAAAGCATTTTCATTGGAAATTGCAATCCTAGATGACCTGTAGGCAAACGAAGCATAATCTCTTCTTAATGTGCTTGCTGGAAGCATCCTCCATGGCTTGATGAGGCTCCTCATGTGTCAGGTACCAACTTATTCGCGTAAACTCAAAAGGCCTCCATGATGGATGTAAATGGCTAGAAATGTTCGAAGATGTGAGGGCTGTCATATTCTGTGTTGCATTGAGTGACTATGATCACATGTGGCCCCAAGGCAAGGATGGTCCCCTATACAATAAAATGCTGGCTAGCAGGGACTTGTTCGAGGGCTTAGTGAGGCACCCTTCTTTCAAGAATACTCCTTTCATTCTCCTGCTGAACAAATATGATGCCTTTGAGGAAAAAATAAGCCAGGCACCATTATCAACCTGTGAGTGGTTAGCTGAGTTCAACCCCTTGACCTTGAAACCCCGGAACAACAATCAGGCACTTGCCCTCCAAGCTTACTTCTTTGTGGCGATGAAATTCAAGGAGCTGTACTACTCCATCAGTGACCGGAAGCTCTTTGTTTCGCAAACCCGAGCTTGGGATCGGACTTCAGTTGATGAGGCCTTCAGGTACGTGAGGGAGGTCCTCAAGTGGGACGATGATAAGGAAGCAAACATGTACGGCTCTGCAGTGGATGAATCTCTGTACAGTACGGAGTTGAGTTCCTCTCCTTACATCAGGCAGGAATGACTGGACAATCCATTCAAGATGGAACTTCGGAAATGAGATCAAATGGTTTAAACTTCTCTCTTAGCCATCTGTTATTCCCACTTGAAACAGTGATGGTTTCACGGGAGCTGTTTTTGTCCGGGGCCTTGAAACGCTCTGATCTGCAGGAATAACGAGCTGCTTGAGCTGGGAGACTCACCAACTTTGCCACTGACTCGGATGATTGATCGTCGATTTTTCTGATCTGTATAGAGCATTTGTTTTGTTGGGATGAGTACGGGAGAACACTTCAGTTTTGCACGTCCTGCCATAAGGTCTCAGTGTAAATGTCCACTGGAGCCGATGATCACTTAACTTCTTCGGTGCTATGTAACTTAATTTTGATAAGAAATGTTGATTCTGAGTTTCAACTCAAAAAATAAAAATAAAAGTAGTTTGTTCATTTCAAGATGAACCTGTCATTCCTGAATTGGGTTAGGATTTGGCTTAGAGATTCTTTAGGGGAATGCCATTAGAACTCGTGGCCATAGCCTTGTGGACACTACTTGGAACGTTCGTCAGTAAACTGACGCACTAAGCTTGCAGGTGATGGCGCTGCACCCCCTCGAAAGTGAGATGAAGAGCATGAAGATCTCGGGGACTTGCTGACGCCTCGCGGATGACATTCCAATGAGCCTGAGATCGAGAGAGAGGTATCTCACTTATCGATAATCTCAAGGCAACCAGTTCAGTCTCGGTTACCCATAATCAAATCGGAGACGAATGACTTCGACTGGTGAAGTCTCGCCGTTCCGCTGGAAGGAAAAAGGATCTCAAAAGACACACAAGTCGGTGTATCATAGTTTTAAACTGGCTGACAAACAACAAATCACGCACACCCCTGAGAGCGAGGTAAGGAAGCAAAGAGAGTAGTGTGGTTTCTGAAGAAACGATGTTTACAGACTTCTTTTCCGATCCAAAGAGTTCGATCACATAGTAGAACAGAATCCCTAGTTGACATACTTCAGTAAAGACCCTTCGCTTCTGCTTTCCAAGACAAGAGAGCCACAAAACTTACTTTTGATAAGGTCCCCTCTACACAGAACCTATGATCCAAATGAACAGAAAGGGGAGGGAGGGGAAGAGTTGAAAGATCTCGACGAGGCACAGCGGCCACCTACTCGCACTTGATGGACCGGTATATGTGACGGACAAAGAGCAGAGCCGCGTGGAAACCTACGGTTCCGAGCATCAGGAAGAACCCATAGCAGATGCATGCCATGTATCCAAAGAAGAAGGAAGTCTGCATGAAACCCGACATGTCCGACCGAGCATAATAGTAGTACAGGCAATACGCATAGATAAATAGACCAGTCGATCCACCACAGAGGAAAGATCTGCCAAATGCACGCATAGAATCAGTGGCATCAGTTATTGAGGATAGATTTACATCACCTTCTTATATCAAGGATTATTTTCATCTCTTAGCGACGGAGAAAATCTTTAACAAACAGAACACAACCTGAGAATCAACTGTAGCATGACATGAAAGCCACGCATTAAATTCAACTACCAATATTTCCAGTTACCATGAGAATATTTATCCAGAAAACATGATTATTTCTATTTTTTTTTTAAAAGTTACCGTGACCACACTCAATGATTAACGTAAATATAAAATATGAACATACCCAAAAAATGAGAGATGTAATTGAAACATATATAGAGGGAGATAAACCTCAACAAAAGTGACATAAAAAGTTGCATACCTCCACCACCACTCATGGTCCTCTGCAGCTAGTTGGAAATATGTCAAAGCCACAGTAATGAAAGCAGTGACTATCAGGAGGATGATAAACACGATGAACAAGATGCTGTAAATTGTATAGATTCTGTGGCCCCAAACACTGGCAAATATATAGTACAGCTCAATGTATATAGCACTGAAGGGTAGGAAACCTGCCATTGCCATCTGTGGAATCGTTCCCCTGTACCAAGGTACTGATGGAATCTCTCTTGGATACTTGGTGGTGCGGCAAGGAGCTTGGAACTCAGCTTTGCTGTTTTTCCCTGCAATCCCACCTAATACCAGCAAGGGTGACGTTACAAGAGTCCAAATGAGAACTATTACCACGATGGTCCCAAAAGGAAGAGCAGCAGTAGCCGTGTATGCAATTGCAACAGTGTTGAGGAAGCAGAATGTGAGGAACAAGGGCCCACAGAAAAGGCAACCAGTCAACAATAGATTCCTAACCTGTCACACAGAAGGTTGAGAGATCAACAACCAAACCAGATCTCTGATAGAGACAAGGGGAGCTCAGTTTCCACATACCCAGTTTGAACCCTCCAGCTGACAGTAAAAGGCAGTAGCTGTGTAACCTGCTATACCCGACGTGAGTGCGTATATAACAACCAACGCAGTGAATAGAGCCCCCCGATTATAGGGATAAAAGACACCAACTAATGCCAGGATGAATATAAATACGGTGCTGCAAGAAGTATGAGCTACATCAAATAATGATAAACAAGCTGGTACAGCTCATGCTCAAATTGCAAACATAACATAAAGTAACTTACAGAGTAAACAGCTGAGTACCAGAACCAAGTGCAGCTGCAAATAATGATTTGTACTTGGGATACCTAAACACATCACCATGTATATATTTCCAGCCGGTTTCCTCCTGGTCTTCAGCTGATTCCTCGTCATGTGCATACCTGTTTGAAGGTGATACAAAAGACAGAAAGAGTGAACAATAAAGTGGCAATATAGCACAAATATTCATATAGCAAAAAGAGAATAGAAGCTAAGTGTATATGAGAATCTCACTTGACAAAATCATTCTTGAGAACTCGCATGAGAATAGTAGCAAGAAATCCAGTCAGGAGAAGAACTGTGACACACGAGTTTATTATGGAAAACCAATGTATCTCCAAATGATGGGGCAAAGATGATGACTGCGAATACTTATCCATTCTCTTCTCAAAAGGAGTGGTTGTTTCCTTCCATTTAACAGTATACATAAATTCAACATCAACTTCTTTATCCTCTGTTAGATCTACAAGGGCAGTAGGGTCTGTCTGCACATTGATCTCAATCACTCTATCCTTGTTGTAGAAGATATCGAAATAAATATTCTTGTAGAGGTAGTACTTGTAATCACTAGGATCCTTGCCTTCCTTGGCCACCTTACCAATGAAGCCCCAAATCGGTAAGTCATCATAGTACATCTGAAAGTAATAATCTTTGATGACAGCAGAACGGAACTGGGCCACATCTTCCCTTGTGAGCTTTTTCTTGCAAACAGCCTCTGACTCCTTGTCCTTCAGGAAGTCCAGCTTGTAGGGGGCACTGACAAGACGATCGCCATTTAACACTTCACCAAGAGCCTCCTTTTTCTCTTTCATGTGAGCTGCAATAAAGATCCAATTTTTAATGATTAATAATCAAGATGGAAGCAGAGTAGGCAAGACAAGTTACCACAAACACATAGACGCAAACCTGGTATGCAGAATGGAAGATCAAAGTAGCGGTAGGTTTCACTGCAGCAAAGGAAAATCCAGTTGAGACAAATAATACTACCACCAGATCTCAAGAAAAAAGAACCCGATCCAACTTTTGAACCAACCTAGCTTCAAAAGTTTGACATGATTCCTTCATACCCTAATACGCTGTTATTAGCATTATTAGCGGCAAAGTACTGAGCTTGTCTCATCTACAGGGGCATCATACAAGAGAAACCAAAAAGGTTCTGCACTTATATGTGTGTGTGTGTGTGTGTGTGTGTGTAAAGAAACTACGATGGCGTCCATCAAAGAATGGCCACCAAAAACATCTACAGGATAAATGGCATCAAGTGATATGCTTAAGCTGAAAATTTCCCCTCTTTCTATCAATCTCTCCAAAATCCATAAAACAACAGGAATCAACGTAGAGTAATTGGACATGGCCGCAACCAAGGAAGTCCATGACTCCATTAACCGCGCACTGAGATCTAAGTCGAGCCACTAGGCTCAGATCCAAGCTCGAACCGAACAAAATCCACAGCCCCACCCAACCGAAGAACACGGAGAGCGACTTCCACAGTCGAATCATTCAGTCGACTTACCTGGGATTGTGAAAGGGCCCGACCTTGTTGGCGTAGAGAGGGACCGCATCCCCCTCCTTGTACCGATGATCGGAGGCATCGGATCTCGCCCGATCGGCTAAACATACCGCTAGCACTGCGACGATGAACACCGCCACCGGCTTTCCCATCTCCTCGACGAGCACCGAGTGGACGGGAAAGTGGATAGATAGAAGGAGTGAAGCACGACCTGTGTGCTCCCTCCCCCCCTCCGCACGCACCTTATTTCTAATCCGGCGAACGACTGTGATAGCTGCTGCCTAGCTTGTTAGGCCACATATTAATTCCATTTTTAAATGGGTAAAATTTCGATACCATCAGCCTAGTTTTAGAGGAGTGAGTCTCAAGCATTCAAAGCTAGAGTTCGGTACGTCCCATTATCTTATTATCATATATTTTCATGTGTGCATCATGTTACTTCAGATCGAAGGACAAATCCATCGGCACCACCGGTCAACAGTGCGGATCGATCGATGGAGCTCCTGGATTGGCTCAGATTCACGTGCTCGGAAAGTCCGGAACATACCGTGTTTAAGAGGCATCGGAGGACAGCGTCGGGATCGGACCACCAGCTCTTGCTTACATGTCTACGGCATTACATCCCCCGATCACACAGTCAGCAAGCAATTCTAAAGGTATCGTATCATCTAAGGATCTTGCTATTGCTATTCTAATTCTTGTTGGGCCTAAGTCCACGTCAAAGCCCATGGTAATCTTCTACGGCCGTGGGGCCCAGCCCACATCCCCCTTGATGTTCGATGGACTGGCGGGGCGATGACCTGCTAACCGTCCGATCGTCGTCAACGGACGGCCGAGGTCGCAGCCGAAGGAAGGGGAGGAAGACGCTGTGGGCCACCAGCCTCGAGTTCTTCACCACCTCCGGGATCTTAACACGTACGCCGTTGATCTCCACAGCCGAGGATGGTTTGCCGGAGCTCGTCACCACAAGATTCCTCCCCCTCTCCATCGTCTCCAGCGTGAACCCCACGGGGAGGCTCGCGAGGTCTCTGATCTCGAGGAAGCGGTTGGGGACGATGTGGAACCAGACGTTGCCGGCGTAGTTCCGGGGATCGGAGAAGACGGAGCGGTCCTCCACGGCGAAGAGCGTCGCGTTCTGGAGGGCCAAGAGGTCCTCGAACCTCTCCTTGATGGCCAGAGCCAGGACGCCGAACCCGCTGCTGCGGAGGCGCATCATTGCGTCGCGGAGCATCAGGCTCATGACGAGGCGAGGATTCGTAGCTGCCGTGGCCGGGGGTGGCAATAACGACTGCGGAGAAAGGGATCTCTCTGCGGAGGAGCAGGACAGCGGGTGACGGAGAGAGACGAGGTGGTCTCCGAGCCCATGCACGATCAACAGGCCATTGTTGAACAGGTCAGGCTGTGTGATCTCAGCGGCGTCGATGAAAACTCTGGTCTTGTTGTTGACCATAGCGGTTCCTCCTGAAGTGAAGGTTATGCAGTGTCCGGGGTTCATGGTTTCAATTCTGGTACCGTGAGCCGCGAGATGTTGGAGATCGGAGAAGGAGAAGAGGCCGGGGACGATGTGTTCGGCGAGGATTCGAGGGACGGAGCATGAGAAGCAGGACTCAATGGAGGCGTCAGAGGGTGCGAACAGAGTGGTGGGGCCGTCCCAGCGAGCAACGGTGGGGAAGTCGGAGAGCCCGAAGACGGCCATGGAGATTTCATGGAAGCCGAGGTTTGCTAGGATTGGCTCGAGCAGCCAAGCCGATGAAAGGTGCTGGTACAGGAGCGGTGGAGCCAAGAAGAAGCCCCCAGCTGCCGTGGTTTGGACCGCGGAGCAGAGGAGAGAAACGGCGGTGAAGGTCAGTAGCAGAGATGGTATTATGATCGCCATGGGAGGAGGCTATCGACGACGAAGATGATCAGAGCGTGGACTCTGGGAGAATTGCTGAATCTCTTGGCGCCAAGTAGACGGTTACAGGAGCACCAGACGAAAATATGGCGCGTGAACTCACGCAAAACATTTTTATTGCAAAATTCAGTTAAAAAGGAGAGAGGGAATGGGTAACGATTTCACTTGTAATAAATAAATAGATAAAATTAATCTCTCTTTTATTTCTATTTCTAAATTCGTTTAAATAAGAGAGCCCGTGTTTGGTAAATAAGCAAAGCTAGCCATCCAATTGTTCGCGTTATGAGCATGCGTTGAAAATGCGAGTGAAGAAGCCACGCGCTTCCAGACGGAAATGTAACAGCTCCAGAGGGCCAGGCCAACGGCAATATAAGTACGCCAGGTTTACGCATACGTTTCAATCGTAAACGAGCAAAGCTAGCTTCCTCCTTCTCAAATGGCGATTCCACTTCTGCAACTGTCAGTAGTCTTCGTCTTCTGCACTACGCTCCTCTTCTTCGCCTCCGCAACCACATGGTCCTCATCCTTCGAGGACTCCTCCGCGCCGCCGCCGTACTCGCAGCAGCAGCACCTCCACGTCCATGGCTCTTTCTCCCCGACCTCGCTCTTCGAGCCGATCCTCTCCCACCTAGAGTTCCACGAGCTGGCTATGGCTGTTCCTTCTCTCGCTGATTCACCATCATTCACCACGTGGAACGGACCTTCCACCGTCTTCGCTCCCTCCGATGCCACCATCAAGTCGTGCAACTCGTGCTCCGTAGCTCGCCTCCTCAGCGAGCACGTCGTTCCAGGTCTCTTCTCCTTCAACTACCTCCAGTCACTAGCCTTCGGCACAAAGGTCGAGACGATGAACTCCGGTCACTGCCTTACTGTAACTTCAGGTAGCAACCGCGCTACTAATAGCTCGAAGATCTTCATCAACGGTGTCGAGATCACGCATCCAGACATGTTCAACAATGGCCTTGTGGTCGTCCATGGACTCCACGGTTTCGTGTCAACATTGTCGCCGTTCTCATGCAGCATCGAGAAAATGACGCCTCTGGAGTTCCCGGCGCAGCAGATGGCAGCGTCTCCTCCTTCCCCGTTGATGCGCCTGATGCTACGCGACTCGATGCTGCGGCTTCGTACAAGCGGATTCGGCATTTTGGCACTTGCATTGAAGATCAAGCACGGTGATCTTGTAGGCCTCCATGATGCCACTATTTTTGCTATCCATGATGCGTCCATATTCGGTGGCTCACACAGTTATGTCAGCAACGTGCGATTCCACATTGTGCCGAATCGCTACCTGACGATCCCTGATCTGGAGAAGCTTACTGTGGGAACGGCTCTCCCGACGCTTGACAGAGGCCAGTATCTGGTGGTGACGTCCGCCGGCGGGATACCAGCGCTCAGAATTAACTACGTGCGGATCAAGGTCCCTGAAGTGATGAAGAACCTGAAGGTAGTAGTCCACGCCTTGTTCTTGCCATTTCCTCGTCTCCATCCAGCCTCGATCAGCGGGTTTGTGAACGGTCAGATCGAAGCCGATCATGTGTCGTCGTTCAACCAGACAATAAATCAATCATGCGCGGCGACGGAGGAGCTCGGGGGCTGTGCAGTGATACCGCCGTCGGTAGAGTCTCACCAAGGACTCTGATGGACTGGTCAATCCACTCTCCTGCTGTCCTTGTCTGTACGACACGTGCATCTGGTCAGTATACTCCTTGCTCACTCTAATATCGTTTGAGTTGCTAGTGTTGAAATTTTCATTTGAATTTCTTCACATCGTTGAAGAACGGGAAGTTTTTCTTTTTTCCTGGTGGACGAAGAATTGAAATTTACCGTCAATTGTTAGCAGACTGAACACCCAAATGGACGAGAAAGTTCCAGTGAACTCCGCACTTACTACATGCATGACTTCGATTGCAGAGCCTCTCAGGTAGGATGATACACTTTAATGATTCTGTTATTTTTAACTATTCTTCAAATCCATTCGCGTCAGAATATTTGCGCGCTTAACTCGTAAACAAATTGTGGATCGTAAACTCACTCCTCACATAAAAACGAACACTGTCAAATCTCCATCGGGTAATAAAACAGAGATTACTATTTAGTATAGATAACAATTCACCATGCTCCACTGCATGAAAGAAAGGTCTGAACTTCCTATAATCCCACCTTCAGAAGCTTTAGAATAATTGAACCAACCAAAAGTGGAGGGAGAGATAATTATGAGAGCTATTACTGAATAAACGCAAAGAAGATCAAAGAATTGTCCCAGACCATGTACAAACAGATTCCACCGAGTCCATCCCACCAGAAGATACAGTCAAAGAAAGCGAAGGACAGCTTAATGATACAATTCCGGTGAGAATCACTTTCCTTCCTTCCTGGTGAATCAAGACAAAGCTTCGCTGTGGAAGGGAAAACCGATTACCACTGACACCACTTCAGTTCGTGTCAAAGGACCAACATCTTTGGAGACCCTTCAGATGGTTGATAAAGAATAGGAATGGGATCATGCCCCCCTTACATTTTGACAAGACGCTCTTTCAAGGAAAATCTACGAAGTGGCCACCTGTGCTAATTCCAGAAGGGCTCAAGATGAAATGGGTTCGTAAGGGTATGAGAGCCAAGGGTGCTTCAGAGCCTCGGAGGCAGAAGGTCGCTTCTTCGGGTTCACTTCAAGCAGATGAGCAATGAATTCTATGAAGCCTTGGTCGCCCATTGGCAACCTGTGTCTGAGAGAAGTCTTCTTAGGAATCAAGTACTCAAGCCGGTTCGTGTCCTGAAGATACAAGGGGCAAGACCAAATCAGAAGCAAGTAATGAAAGTACGCATACAATTCCAAGCAACTTTGACCAAAACTACCTCCTCCATCTTCATTCTCAACAATTATTCAGGACCAAACCCGACAGATTTGGAATTAGGAGGATCATGCTGAGGTTGGCACAAATATTGATTGGCTACGATAAAACCTCCAGGGATCTTATCTATTTTTTTTTTGTAAAAACTTCGAGAATAAGAAACTGGTGATGCTGAAGATCACCTATCCCGAAGGATGTAATGCAAGAAGTCAATCTTGTTGGAATATATACTTTTTTTTTGGTTAAGTGGACAAGAAACTCTCAACGGTGCAAATTGGCAGGCAAATGGAAACCAACGTATTGTACTAAATAGATTTTCCTTTTCCCCTTCTTTTGGGCCACCAGACAGATATAATCTTTTACCTGGTTCTTCTCATACAGCATATGATTCTTGGTGAAGTATTTGTATGTTTCTCGCCCTTTAGCCAGCATTTCCTGATCAATGGGGCTGATGATACCAATGACGCGAGCAAGCAGTGTTGCAGGCGAATCGTTCTGAAACAGGACCTGAGTTTTACAAACCAAATTCAGGATTCAGATATTTCTGCACAACAATGACACAAGGCACAAATGCAAGAAAAGGGCCAAGCAAGATATTGCAGGGAAATTGACTCAAAAATCAATAAGCTTATAGCCAGAACCGGGATTTTCCTTAGCATTTCTCAACCCAAAACCCAAGATACTCAAAATTGGTGCTGAAAGAGAGAAAATTACTAATCATGAGACAGGCAGGGACTTGGCAATTCAGCTAGGGCAAGATCCCAAGAGAATGTCAAAGACAAGGGTAGAGCTTGGTCTTTGATGGATCACAATTTGGGCCAAAAAGTGCCAAAAGATGCTTATGTTCATGACTAACTAACTGTCAAGGCAAACCAACCGGGAGCATTCATTACCCCCGCTAGTTCAGGAAGGTTTAGGTAACCGTATATAAAATTGTAGCTTCAGTGTTATGCCTAAGTTCTATATTATCTATTAGATTTTATGAACAATCACAGAGCAAACAGATGTTTCATGACCAGAACTCACATTGCCAGTGCACAGTTCAGCTAGTATGCAGCCCAGCGACCAGATATCTATCTTCTTATCATACGGGAGCCCCAGGATAACCTCCGGTGCACGGTAAGACCTCGACTGGACATAGGAGCAGAGATGATCAGTCTCAAAACAGCTGCTCCCAAGATCGATGACCTTCACCTCACAACGGCTGTAGCTTTTCACCAGTATATTCTCAGGCTTTAGATCACAGTGTATGAGGCCGAGGCCATGCAAGAATTGAAGTGCCTCCAAACACTGAATCGTTATCGACTGCACAAGTTATTGCAAGGGAATGTTAGAGATCTGCATCAAAACACACATGCCTAGGCGAAAAAAGAATTGGCATTATACAAACCTGCAATCGTGGCATTGTGAAGTAAACCTCCCCTCCCGACTCTCGATTGAACTTATGGAACTCATACAAATTTGCCTTTAGCAGCTCACATACTATTAGGAGATGCTCCTGAAAATTAAACCAGCAAATACAGCATTCAGGAACTCCCAGAAAGGAGTGCAGAGTTAGGAATAAACTCAACATTTAGCATGATGATGACACAGTACGGAATTGTGATAGAAAAAACACTAGAAAGAAAGGCTAAAAGTTAATCAATTAGAAAGCTAATATTAATAAATGTAAATGCTGACTTACCCGGTAATAGAGGTAATCATATAATCGGAGGATGTGGTTCTTGTCAGCAGGGTCATGCTTGTTTACGTACTTCAGTAGCTTAATCTCATCAAGGCTCTGATCAAAGAAATCCTTGTTATTCTTTATTATTTTTATGCAGACATCCGTGCCAGTGTGCAGATCATGTGCTTGTACAGCTTTGCTAAATGCGGCAGAACCAAGATACTCTGTAACATGATACCTTCCGGCTATCACAGAATTTAGAACAACATGAAAATTCTTGTCCTCCTCAAAGCCCGTCCTGAAATAACATGAGACTGGTTGGGTTAAGAAAACCTCTTAACTGCCTACTAAGTTGTATAACCTGGGTCCGCATGATTCTACATAAAAGTTAATAGTTTAGTAACAAATTTAGGTTCACTATCACAGGAGATGTACCTGTTCTTCCTGTGAACAATTTTAAGATTGAAGGTCTCAAACTCCTCTTCCTGAGCCTTGATTTGTCTAACTTGCTCCTGCACTGCAACTGCTTCTTCATCCTCGAGAGATGCCCCAGGGTCCTCCTCCCTAGCACCAATTACTTTTTCATCAGCTTCCTTCTGCATAGAGATTCTTTCACTATATCCATAATTTGAGAGTGAGGAAGGAGAAGAATTTGCCGATCTGGTGGCATTTGCATTATTGTTGTCTCTTAAACTTTTAGCAGTTGAGGAATCGCTGCTTTTCCTCTTCCATCTCACCAGCACGTCATCATTACTGTTGATTAAAGCATTCGGGCTCGCTTCATTCTCATCAGCAATCACAGCATTGGAGTTGTTTGACCAAACAGACTTGCTAGAGCCTACCTGAACCAACTGCTCATCTCTCATAGGTGGAATAAATGAAAACCCTCCATCTGTTTGACCCTTCGCTTGTGTTCCAACACTCTTATCCTTCAGTGCTATGTTTTTATTGTGATCATGCTTCTTGGTTCTCCTCTTGTCTCCCTTCAATCTGATGATGTATTCACCATCTGATTCATTTTTATAATGATGGGGCCCTGAAATTCCTGTGTCACATTCCTGTAAGTACTCTAGATCACATTCACTGCTGCCTCCAATTAAACTCTCCCGAACTTCACTGCCAATGTCAGCAACATCACTATTAATGCATGCACCAATGGATCTGACAGAACCAATTTGGTCTTCATCCATGCATGTGTCATTAATCCTTGGCAGAGTATGGTCACTCTGTACCTTCCCATCCTCTAGCATGATAAGTTCATTAGACTGTGTAACAAAGCCTTGCCATACAGGTTCAGAGCGCATAAAACTCAGTTCTTCCTCATCCATCAACTGCCCATCATACCGAGCAACCAAATCATTATCACGAACCCTTCCATATGCCTCTGTCCCTACCAGCCCCATCGGGTCATCTGATGCTGTGACAGGTTCAATGTTTTTAGACTGTAAATACTGCTCCCCTGAGAAATAAGAATCCTCCTCAGCCAAAGATTGATCCTCATCCTCATCCTTTATGGGTCCCCTCTCCTGGATGTCTGGAACACTCCCATGGGCTGTTCCCTTTTCATTGTCACTCGGGTAATCAATTTCATGAGCTAAGAACCAAGACTCATCCTCAATAGGTTGTCTCATGTAGCCAACATCATCATCATCATCATATTCATCAGAATCCCAGTATTCATTTGGATAGTCAATGGACTCACTTAACCCATCCCCTACTGTTGCAAAACCCGAAACCAGATCAGAAGCATCCTCCGCAATCCCATGACTAACAGAAAGCCAACTGCCTCCACCAAGCCGTTTCCCATCTGAATCACACTTAAAAGGGTGACAATTTGCATCTAAAGAACTTCCAAGGGAAATTGACAGAAAAAAAAGCTTGAGAGCATATGTGACTGTATGCATGAAATTGCTTATTTAATCATCCATATTTTAACACATCCATGACATCACGGGAACAACAAGCATCTAGAATGCAATAGTAGGTTCATAAATGTAGAGAACCATTACCAACAAAGAATTTTCATCAGCTACACACCTATCAGAAATAACATTGAGTCCAATTAATGTGAAAACAATATAAACTTTGGGAAGTTCAATTTGCAAAACGAAACTGCAAATTTTGAAAATCTACAAAATTGAATCAGATTTAAGGATCCATCCTCAGAATTGGAGGCATCTAGACATCCACACAGACAGTGGGCACATCTGCAATGTTCTTAGTGTTCTGAAAAAATGTAAAATTAATCAAATTCAAGCCATGTACAGTCATTAAACAACAGCAGTCAAGTAACTGACAAAATTGCAGAATGACAAGTACTTCAATTGCCAGAGGCAATGACACAGGTCAAACACATAGACAACAGGAACATGATAGAGCTTGTAGAAGGAAAAGAATCGCGTAAAAATACATAAAGGTCCATGGAAAGATCCCGGAAAAGATACCATCAAAACTACAGCTATTAAAAGTAAAATTATAGAGGTTGAATCATTTAAATTGGTAATAGGTATGGGAAAAAATATAAGCTAACCTGAAGAGCTTATCTCTTGTCCAACAGGAACATCCAGGTAAGACCCTATAAGAAAAGTATTATCAGCACATGGGACCTTCAATCTATCCTGTTCATATTTCTCTTCCCAGTTAGATGTCAATGGCTTATCCTCCAACTTGAGCTTGACAGGGGGCAACCTCGGCAACTCTTCCCCCGATTTTTCAAATAATGGAGGAGAACTCAAGCTGCTCGTGTAATGCTGCTCAGTGCTCCCCATTGTCTTCCCGAAATACAATGCCCTGCCAACCTCATCAACCTGCTGTTTCATCACTGCCCTGATGTCACTTGTCTCTGCTTTCTTCTCACATTCCCTCTTGTCAGATCCTATAATGCTATCAGAGCTGCTTGATATCTCCCCATTGGAGAAAGGAAAAACAGTTTTGACAGAACAATCTTTTGACAGCTCAGCTAATGATGTTGTGGACACCTCATTTCCAGACCACAAATCATCATCAACATTTCCTTTCAAGTATGTACTATTAACCTTGTGCGACTCATCAATTTCCTTGTATTCAGACATGACGATTTTATCATATTTTGGCTCCATTTGAGCTTTGCGCCTGCTCCCTATCCATGAATTTCTCTTGTCAACGGAAAATATAATCTCTTCCCCAGAAATCGTATCTGCTTTACCTGCATCAGAGACATTTATACTGTATCTTGGAGGCTCAGGATTAGGCTCTAGGATGTCCTTAGCTTTGCTATGAAGAGCAGGATCATCAGGTTCATTGCTTGGATTAAGCTTCCGCGTATACAGATCAAGAAGAGTATCCTCTGAACCTATGGGGAAAGTGAAGCTTTTGTCAGCTGCACTACCTGTTTCATTCTGTTTACCACCCTCTGCAGATGATGCAGCATTCCTCCATTTGCTTCCTGACCCTTTTCTATCAGTTCCAAATTCTATTTCTTTAACAATGAGTTCGCTGGAGATTTCACCACTACTTTGGTCACTAGACACTAAATTTACAACAGTTGACTTGTCTCCATTCTCGGCCGCTGATTTAACCGAGTCCTCTCCTATGGTAAGTCTCTCTAAGAAACCATTCAAATCAGGGTGAACACCAAGCTCACTACGGAAGGCTGCCTCTGCCTTTGTAAATTTATTCCTCCGCAGAAAATCAAGGATCACATCAACCAAGCTGGAATCAGCCATTGTCATGCACCAGTTTTACAAGAAGCACCTGAGCCAATGCACAGGATCATTAACAAATACTCACTACAAGTAAGTGCACACTCTGTTTTCCACCACAATACTCCACATTCCATACAAGTTACAGCAATAGGAAATAGAAATGCAAGGTATTCTGCAGTTCAGTTGAGCATGTACAAACCTGTTGTCTTATCTAAGATTAGTCCGCCTCCACCCCCAAAAAGATGCTGGACCTCAGCCAGTCCTGAAGATTAAGCATCATTCAACCGTTAATAAAATTGAAACCTCTCAAGAGGTCCGGAAGACGAAACTCCTTACTCTAGCCACTGCCAAGAAGCCCGACTTCAACACAATGATATCTAACCGTGACCATAAAGGGAAAAGGGAAAAACTTGCCGAGAAACATACTACATCATGTTCTCCACGCACATTTTCTAGAAATCCAAATAGAAACCAATAGAACCCCATAGGAACTGAAATCTCAAGCTCCTCAAGAGATTCACATCTACAGACGAAAACCCTAGAAAATCAATAGACCCCAAATCCAAGGAACAAACTTCCCAGCGCACCCAATATCCACCAAGACAAGCATTCGCCATAGTACTGAGCTCCGAAAAACTCAATCCTATCCAGAGAATCAAACCACCCAGAAACAGAGGAACACTTACGGGTCGAATCAGTGGCAGGGAAGGCGAAAGAGGGTGGACATGAACCCGCAGAGAAGAGGCCGTCTTAGTCTTGTCATCACCATGTACATAGGGCGAATCAGAGAGAGAGAAGACAGTGGTGGGGAGAGAGCTTAACACCAAAGCCACTGTACACGACAAGCAATGTTTTTCCCCCCTCAAAGCTACCAACCGAGCAGCAAAATCTTCAATCGAATTTCAGGAAATTGGATTTCTTTTCTTAATTCAAAAAATTAATTTTTTTTCCCATGAAATTGAATTCACTTTTTCCTTCTGTTCAAAAAAACAAATAAATAATTATCAAGAAAAATATTTGTTTTGTCTGTGATTTGGATAATTTTCGGTGTCTGAGCGGGCACTGTTTGGCTTTATGTGTTTCTCCCAGCACGTGACCGTGCGATTTCGCCTTTCTATCTGAGCCGTGTGATCTGATCATGATCCGACGGTTGGTTCTAATCGTTGCCCTTTTTCCCCGTCAACTCCCTTATTTTTGGTCAGAAACACGTGAAGTGAATTTAAAACGTCGAGCTTCTATTTGAGACCATATATGTATCGGGCTTGGCCGTAGAGGCCCAAAACAAAAATGGGCCGGATATCTCAGGCCTTGATACCTAGAACCGGCCCATAACGGCCCGTTCATGCTCAATCTGGAGTCCGTACCAGATAGTCGCTGCTTGCTTCCTTCGACCGATCGACGAGTAGTGAGCACGGCGATGGCGGACGAAGCTAAAGAGGCAGTAGAAGAAGGCGCCACGGGGGCGGCAGTCCCGTCGACGGAAACTCGGGAGCAAGCACAGGTCGAATCCACCACCTCTCTGTTTCCGCTATCGGGCACGTCTTTGTCAATTGCCGCCCCGCCGAGCGCACCGCAGTGGCTGACCAACTCCAGCTTCACAGTCGATGTCTCCACTATAAACGCCGCCGTCGCCTCCCTCCACCGCCGGGATTCGGAGCGGGGACCCGAGCCTGAGTCGGAGGAGGAAAGGGAGAGAGAGGACAAGGCAACCGCCAAGGCTTCATATGAGCTGCTGGAATCCTCCGAGTCCGACGGGGATTCGAGGAGGGAGAGGAAAAGGAGGAGCAAGAAGAAGAAGCGGAAGAGGGAGAGATCTAGGGAGAGAGGAGATGCCGTGGCCGACTTTGGAGCGAGGAAGTCCGGCGTTCGTGCCTGGGCTGTTCCCGACCATAAGCCGGCAAAGGAATATTACTTTGATTCCCATGGAGATCGCGATAATTTGGCTTTCGGATGTCTCTACAGGTTCTTGCAGCTTATTTAGGCCTTCATTTTCTGCATAGTGTGATCAATTTGATAAGCGATTCCTGTTGATCATGTTACAGGAGATGCTGCATTGATACAAGATAAAATCTTGCAGACACATGCACGTGTCATATCTTACATAATGTGATATGATTAAGCAATGCTGAACTGTGCTAGTCAAATTTTCAGTCGTTTGATCTAATATATTGACTGAATCTTCTCTTTTCTGGAAGTGATATTGAGTACACTCTGAAGCTTCTCGAGAGTATGTGTCAGATGCTTGAATGTCATATTAGTTTGAAGATACCCTGCAAATCTCATTGTGCATTTTGTTACTATGCAGAATGGATATTGCCCGCTATAAGCCTTTCAATTCAGAAAAAGGTTTTGGCCTAGGATTCAGAAGGTTTTATCAGAGAAAGGAGCCTGCACTCGATGGGGATGAGGATATTGATGCACTTGACAGTAAACTTAAATCTGATGGACGCTATTGGTCTCCAAGATATTCAGCTTTGGAACGTCACAAAAGTTATAAGCGTTGCCGTATTCTTGCACCCAAGAAGTCCGATTATACACTTCTGGATGATTTTATTCCTTTAACTGAACATGTGGCATCACGTGAAAGCACAGATGGAAGTTCAAGCATTAGACCCACAATCGAGGTGTCATGGGAAGATGAGGTGTTACATAAGACCCGGGAGTTCAACAAGATGACAAGAGAGTGTCCTCATGATGAGAGGATCTGGTTGGAATTTGCTGAATTTCAAGATAAAGTTTCGAGTATGCAGCCCCAGAAAGGTGCTCGTTTGCAAACTCTTGAAAAGAAGATCAGTATCTTGGAGAAGGCATGTGAACTTAATCCAGATAATGAAGACTTGTTGCTTGCTCTTCTCAAGGCATATCAGCGTAGAGATAGCAGCGATGTGCTCATTGGAAGATGGGAGAAGATACTGATACATCATTCCAGTAGTTTCAAGTTGTGGCGAGAGTTTTTGCTTGTTCTTAAAGGAGAATTTTCTAGGTTCAAGGTTACTGAAGTGAGGAAGTTTTATGTTCATGCAATCCAAGCCATATCTTCAGCATGCAGCAAGCAGTTTAGGCAGGTCCTCACTTTACTTCCCCGGTAGAAAATATATATATGTCTGCACATTTATGAAATTATACTCTTGTCCTGCCCCGTAGGTAAGGAACTGGATAGTCTTTAGTTTCCAAGACTCTTTTCCTTTTAGAAGTTTGATAGTGTACCTTGCGTGTTTCAAAGGGATTATTACTTGGGTATTGCAGAGTCTAAATGACTTATGTTCATTTGTGGAGAGGATCAATATAGCAGTAACTTGTCAGCAAGTGCCTATAACTTCAGAACGGTACTTGCTTGTTTCTAATTTAAGTTTTACAGCCCATGGCATTTCGACATGCCATATAATAGTGTCTGTTTATGTTGATCGGCAGTATTTTAAAGGGTCAAGAATCAAGTGTAGTATGGTGAAACTGGTGTAACATGTAGCATTAGCATGTCTAAGAAAAGTAGGAGTCACCTTACGGCCGCTATGAGACTGATCTTGAAATTTGGCTTCTCAAGTCTGTCAAGACACGAGTATCAAAAATTGACAGCCTTCAAGGCTTAGCTGAGAGTATACATGAATTCCATTGTCCCTTTTAAGTTGCAGCATAAGTTCTATAGGTAGGCGTGGTGAATGTACAATGAACATCATCAAACTCCAACAACTATTCTCCATCCTGCACAAGTGAGGTACCTGAGTTTGAGGACTCAGTTGGCCGTATACGTGAAGCTGGTTTTGCATTTTTTTTCAACTTGATGAACATTAAGATTATTGTCATAGACAGTTAACTGACATAAAGCAGTAGCATATTAACTTTTGTTTCAAACTTTGTAGGTCAAGCAAATTAGTGGATCTCCTGATTCAGCGACTACTCAATTGGAGCTCGGGCTTGTGGATATATTTCTTAGCCTATGTAGGTTTGAGTGGCAAGCGGGTTACCAGGAACTGGCCACTGCATTGTTGCAGGCTGAAATTGAATTTAGTGTGTTTTGTCCATCCTTACACCTGACTGAACAGAGCAAGCAAAGGCTCTTTGAACATTTCTGGAACAGTGGTGGTGCAAGAGTTGGAGAAGAAGGGGCGCTTGGCTGGTCTACATGGTTGGAGAAAGAGGAGGAAGAAAGGCAAAGAGCTATGAAGGAACAGTCTGCAAGGGAAGATGAAAAAGGTGGTTGGACCGGCTGGTCAGAGCCTCTGTTCAAGAATGCAAAAACAAATGAAGTTGCAGAAGATGTCCATGATGCATCCATTGAGGAACTTAATGAAGAGGTTGAGGTTGAGGCTGAAGATCTCAAACAGGAAGATGATACTGAAGCTTTACTGAAAATGCTTGGCATTGATGCTGATGCTGAGCCAAATGGTGAGGTCAAAGACACCTCAACCTGGGTTAGATGGTCACAGGAAGAGTCTTCCAGAGATCATGATCAATGGATGCCCATTCATTCCAAATCAGGTCTCCCTCTGTTAAACAGTTTGCCTTCGTTGCCTTCCCGTGCTATTCTTGCAATTTTCTGATCTTATGGTGGCACGCTCATCTTTGTCTCTCTTTACTTGTCGGCTATTTTGCTGTTATCTCTCTTGTTGAAAATAAATTTCATTCTTTAACAGCCGGAACTTCTCCAAATGATGGGGAAACTGACAAGGAAGACGATGAACAGCTTCTGAGTGCCATACTCTATGAAGATGTTGGCGAGTATTTGTTCTCACTGAGCTCTGAGCTGGCACGCTTATCTTTAGTGTCCGAATTCATTGATTTTTTTGGTGGAAAAATATCTCGGAGGTAGGTTTTGTAGAAGTAATTAGGAGATATCTTTCATTGATTTTCTGCTCTCTTATTTATAGAGGATGAGAAATTTTAATCTTATGTTTGTTCTTTATCTATATTCCTGTTATATGCATATCTTATTCTTTTTTTTTTGGAAAAATATCTTATTCTATTTCCACTGGTGATTTTTTATTTTCAGGATTTGCACAAACAGCTCAAGTTGGATGGAGAAGATCCTTAGCCTTGAGACATTTCCAGACAACATTTCTCAGCATTTGACAAGTGTTTATAATGTCTTAGCGAAGTTGGAAACTAGTTCAAATGGCTACAAGATCATGGAGTTCCTCCTGGGCAATGATAACAGTGTTTCTCAGAGAACCAGCATGATGACATTCCTTCGAAATGCTACCTTACTCTGCCTTAATGCCTTCCCACGAAATTACATCCTCGAAGAAGCTGCTCTTATTGCTGAAGAATTATCTGTCACTAAAATGGGCTCTTCTAGCCATTCTGTAACCCCATGTCGACTTCTTGCAAAAAGCCTCTTGAAGAATGATCGTCAGGTATTTTTCCTTTCTTAAGTTGCTATAAACATACCTGTCTTCTCATTACAACTGCTTGCATTAACTGAGACAATGCCTGTTCTTGATCTTCTCAACATATGGGAAAAATCATTCGATCTTTGGATAATTTTTCATCTTCTGGAAATGTAAATAAAGGTTTTTCTTTTGGTTTTGAATTTCTATCAAATGTATCTATTTTTCTTCCAATTTATCATAATCAGTAGTCAAAAGAACACCATGAATCTTGCTTATCTAACCTGTCTCTTATACATCCTGAAAAAGAATTTTTGCTATTTCCATCACAGTATCCAGTCAAAGGGGATGCCTAATCAAAATCTTATATGGCCCTGGTGGAAAAAATCGAAATAAAGTGAGAAAATGGAAAGCACATGAGTGCTTCCTGGCTTTTGAGCCCATGCATACTTTGATTGAGACAATTCTGTCCCCTTCTTTAAAAGAAAAAGAGGCTCTTCTCTAACCTCATAGCAGCATAATACTCCCAGATTCAGTTTTCACTTAATTTTCTTTCAGAGCTCAGTGAAAACTGAATGCTTCCTTTGTGGGGCTTCATTTGTCGCCATCTGCAGGCCAAATCATTGTCGGTTAATCAATTGGTGGCTGTCCAATCACATCAAGCAAACCATCCACATATTCATGCTCAATGTATCATTTGCTTTTATTTGTGCTCTTGAATATTCCCTTTATATCTGCTCCTATTCGGTGCAGGATATATTGCTCTGTGGAGTTTACGCACGGAGAGAAGCTGCTTTTGGGAACATTGATCATGCAAGAAGAGTATTTGACATGGCTTTGTCATCCACCAAAGTTCTTCCTGTGGTATGGTTGTCATTTATATATCCACGCAGTTTTCCCCTTCTGTGTATACCATTCTCAGTTTCTGAAATATGGCTAACCCAAGTTTTCACCTATCCTTGGTTCATCTCAGAATGTAAAATCAAATGCACCTCTTTTACATTTATGGTATGCGGAGATGGAGCTCTCAAGTGGCATGGTTGAATGTTCAGAATCGTCATCCCGTGCCATCCACATTTTGTCGTGCTTAGGGAGTGGTGAATCATACAGCCCATTCAAAAATCAACCGTCAAACTTGCAATTGCTGAGAGCCCGTCAAGGATTTAAAGAGAGAATCAAGACAGTGCGTGTGGCATGGACTACTGGTGCAATTGATGACCTATCTATTGCCATCATTTGTTCTGCAGCCATATTTGAAGAGTTGACTGCTGGATGGGCTGCAGGCATCGAAGTTCTCGATCAGTCATTTGCAATGGTGCTTCCAGGTAATCTAGCCTTTTTCTATGATTATTTATCCTTACAGACTGGCTTCCATAGCAAATACGGAATCCAATCTGAACTTTCATAAACCATCAGAGAACCTTCATTTTCTTAATCATGCGCAGAGCTGTATATTTTAATAGGTGGAATTTTGGTTTGTCAATAAATATGGAATGAAACATCTTCTCCGCGAAGCTTTAGTAAGAATGTAGTTCGAATTGTTCTCTAATTTATCATTATCCAATGTTCTAGTAAAAGCATCATTCCATGTCATGATCTACCGTTTCCATATCAATCTAGTAGACTCCTTGATGCATCTCTTACAGTCTTTCGATTGAGAATGAAGTTGACCTTCTCTCTCTATGTTTTTTGTTTTCCTTCTGGGTTTCTACAGAGAGGAGAAGCAATAGTTATCAGCTTGAATTCTTATACAACTTTTACTTGAGAATGCTCTGGATGCATCAGAAGCAGTTGACACTGCCAAAGATTTGGGATGCAATTTTACAGGGCTTGCAGATTTATCCGTATAATCCCGATATGTTCACCACTTTAGTGAACGTCAGCTGTTCATACACCACACCCAATAAGCTACGATGGTTCTTCGACGACTTCTCACACAAGTAGGATATTTCATTCTGCTTCTAAAATTCCCTTTCCATTCAAATATTAAGGGCTGGAGCTTGTGAAGTACTACAATTCGCTTGTCTTTTCTTTTTGTTTTTTCTCATACTGAGGTACCAGGCAGAGCACTTAAGGAATCTTCAAGAGAGACACTGNTTTCTTTTTGTTTTTTCTCATACTGAGGTACCGGGCAGAACATTTAAGGAATCTTCAAGAGAGACAGAGTCTCACTCTTATCATTGATTGCATTCAGGAAATCATCAGTTATTGTTTGGCTCTTTGCGTTGGCATTCGAAATGAGCAAGGGTAACTCAGAGCACAGAATACATGCGCTGTTTGAGAGGTCATTGGCCGATGAGAGGTTGCAATCTTCAGTGGTACTCTGGAGGTGCTATGTAGCGTACGAGATTGACATAGCAAGAAACCCTTCCGCAGCTAGGCGGGTCTTCTTTCGCGCTATTCATGCTTGTCCGTGGTAAAGTTATAACCCATTGGAATGCATCCTAAATGCTGTGTAATTACAGACTGTGGATTTTCTTGTTCTTAGCCTGTTCAACCGCAGTGCAGGATCATTTGGAGTGAGTAATAATGTAGATCTTCATTTCCTTGTTTACCAGGTCGAAGAAGCTGTGGCTCGATGGCTTCCTCAAACTAAATTCCATTTTAACTCCGAAAGAGCTATCAGATCTGCAGGAAGTGATGCGGGACAAGGAGCTGAATCTGCGAACCGATATCTACGAGATCCTCTTGCACGACGAGATCGCATCGTGAAGTTAAAGCGCCACCGAACAACAACTTCATATGTTGTCTGATTTATGTAACACGTGCAAAAATGAAAAAACAGTCTTTCGTTCATCATCACATGCTTGAATTGAAAGGTTCATCCCTTCTCCTACCCGAACCCAACAACTTCTCGTCGAGAGATTATTCCTTAAAACCATCTACTCTTTTTGCCCTGGAGACGCGGCGGGCCCTCTGCCTAGCAGACTCCGGTCTTCCGGCCCTGGACGAACCGCTTCCAGTGCCGGGTGACCTCCTCCTGGATCTGCTCCACCGTCTTCTTCGCCTGCTTCTCTTCCTCCTCCCCAGCAGCTTCCTTGGTGACTGTGGTGGCAGCCATCGTCGAGAATCGGTTGGCCCTTACTTCCAGCTCGGCGAGCACCTTCCCGATGTCGGCGACGAGCCTCACCGCCAGGCTCCGGTTGAAGTCCTCCCTGATCACGACCCTGAGGACTGCGATGTGCTGGGCGTCGGCCGGCATCGTGTAGGCCGGCACGATCCACCCGAACCTCCTCAGACTCTCGGCCACGTCGAACACAGTGTGCTTGCTCGAGTCCTTGAGCATGAACGCCACGAGCGGCACTCCCACGTCCTTGGACAGGACCTCAAACCGCCCGGTCCGTTCGATCCCTTCTTTCAGCACCTGCGCGTTCTCGATGCAGTTCTGGATGATGTTCCTGTATCCCTGAAGCAACGACGCAAACAGTGAAGGAGACACATGGAAAATTTGAAGAGATCGCCAGCCGAAGATCTCGGTTCCCGGTGGAAGCATTAAGCTAAGCGAAACGAATATACAGTAATAATGGGAAACAGAGAGATGGAAGGGCTTTCAGGCTAGCTTAACTTGGTTGGGCCTTTTAACATAGAAAGCTTTTAGACATACCTCAAATCCCAGCCGAATGAACTGGTAGTACTGCGCAATTACCTGCGACGAACCTGCTCGGATCACAGGGAACGGATTTAGGTTAAGGCACGGATCGAAGAACAGTTTAGATTGCATTTTACATGACCCCGTGCAACCAAGTGTTTGTGTTTGTCCTGCAAAAGAAGGCCCAAAAGCTCCTTTCCTTGCCACCACCTCGCGGTGGATCAAGATTAAATCAGCCGAGAACGTGAGATCCCAGCTCTACCTTTGGAGAAGTTGAGTGTGAAGGTGGGCTGGTCGGCCCCGAGATAGTTGATGTGGAAGACGAGATCATCGGGCAGGTCCTCCCTGGTCCTCCAGATCACCCACCCGACTCCGGCATACACAAGCCCGTACTTGTGCCCGCTGACATTGATGCTCTTGACGAGCGGAAGCCGGAAATCCCACTCAAGATCCGGGTAGAGAAACGGGGCGATGAACCCTCCACTGGCCGCATCCACGTGGATCGGGGTGTCCCAGCCCGTCTCGGCGTTCTTCTGGGTGAGGAGCTCGTTGAGGAGCTTCACGTCCTCGAACTCCCCTGTCAGGGTGGACCCGAGAATGGCTGCGATGCAGATAGTGTTCTCGTCGACCATCTCCACCGCCTTCTCTGGGTCCATGACGTAGTAGCCCTCCCTCAGCTTCACTTCCTTGAGCTCAACTTCAAAGTATCGAGCAAACTTCTCCCAGCAGACCTGGCGATCACAGCTCAAAGTACATATATATATATATATATATATATAAAACACCCGATTTTGAACAAGTACGAATACCTCATCAGAACACAGATATGCTACACACTATGCCCAACTCTTTGAAGAACTACGTCAATCCTGAAATGCATTCACTCGTAAAAAANGAACTACGTCAATCCTGAAATGCATTCACTCGGAATAAAAAACAAAACAAAACCAAATACGGCATCGGACCGACCTGCACGTTGGCGCCAGTGACGATGTTAGGCTTATCACAGGGAAGCCCCTGTGCCCTTCTCCTCTGCTGCCACTTCCTCTTGAAAGCTAAGCCGGCGAGCATTATCGCCTCGGATGAGCCCACGGTCCCGACACCGATTGCGGTTTCGCTTTCCCCAAACGGAGCGTTGAAGAGGTGAGCGATCATGTTGACACATCGGTTCTGCAAAAAATAAATCAGCTGAGGAGTCTATTGCAATGGTCTAGTATCCATCCGAACCAACTCCCAGAAAATTACTGATTTTCTCGTCGAACATATACGTGTACGAACACGAAGAGATAAGGAGAGAGACCTGGAGCTCAGTGGTCACAGGGTACTCGTCCATGTCGACGTAGTTCTTGTTGATGGAAGCCATGATGAGCTTGTCGCACTCGGGCTCCATCCAAGTGGTCACGAACGACGCCAGGTTCAGCCTCGGGTTCCCGTCCAGCATCAGCTCGTCGTTAATTATCTGGTAAGCCGCATCCTTTGGGATCGACTTCTCCGGCATCTTGTACCTTCAAACAACCATTTCAGATCAAATCAAACCTCAGATATGGAGATATCATACACTAAACTAAACAATCGTACCAAGTGGTTCCACGCCCACGATCGCCAGACTCCGAGCATATGGAGCGCGCCGGCCAGAGTTAATAACTCGACATACGAGGATAAAAGAGAAGGGAGGATGAACTCTGCCTACCTGGGGAGAGGATCGCGAACGTATCTAGTGCCAAAAGTGGAGTGGACATGCTCCTCAGAGTCGGTGATCCGAGTGGTGATAGCCATCTCTGGTGGCTTTTCTGTCGCTGAGATGCCTGAGACAGGTTGGGGGGGAGAGAGAGAGAGATAAATCTTATCCCTTTGGGTGTGAAGAAGAAGGAGGTATGAAGCCGATGGGGATGCAGAGGTTACGGAATAGGAGCAGAGAGTGATGAAGGAGAGGACTGGAGAGTTATAAACGGCGAGAGAAGAACCAAGAAAATAACAGTAACAGCCATTTGTCCTCTTCTTTTTCTCGGGAAGGTAGGGATGAAAATGGCCATGTCAAGATGAATCCGACCGTCCTGGTCGGAGGAGCACGCCACGTGGCGAGCTTAAGCCACCACCACAAAAAAAAAACAGTTTTTCGGGGTAAGTTTTTTATATTTTGTATTCTTTTATGGATATTATTATTTTTTTAAAAAAATTTGTACCGTAACTCACAGATAATTTAATTCAACACGTGCAAACCCGCATACGATCCGGAAAGTCACTGAACGAATCAGGTCGACACAGAGATCCTTCATTCCCGAGTGGGGTAGCCTAATGCGGTGGTTCCGTCGGGGGGCACTAACTGAACCTGGCCAAAAAGCCAGAATTTTTCACCGTCTCTTAAACTTTGATTAAGTCACCAATACAATTATTGTCCATCACCCTAATAATAGCCTATCACAATCTATGCTTTCCCATCAGATTTCCCCTGGTGTCAATCGATCGGATGAGTGGATACGATCTTACTCTCAAGACATCATGAGTCCGAAGGAAAAAGGAAGCTCCTGAAAGGGTCGCGTCTCTGTCGGTGTATTTAACTTGCACCATCCGCTTTCCCGGCCCGGTGGAGCCCTGACCCCAAAACGCAGAGGACAGGTGGAGAGAGCTATTCATCGATCTCCTCGAGAGGGGTTCAACTTTGACCTGCGGTTCCCCCCCCTCACAGTTCTCCTACGGCTCCTTACGATGACCGACCGTTGCGGACACGTGGCACCGCTCCGTCCCGCGTCATCGGTATGGGTCTATACAGTANCACCGCTCCGTCCCGCGTCATCGGTATGGGTCGATAGAGCAGTCTCCTCGTTCTTAAATGGCATTTATAATGGAATGCTCCGCCGTGCATGAAGAAGGCAAGCTCTCGGTCCCCCACCTCCTCGTGGCCTCTTCTCTTCCAGAGCTCGCGCCTGTACGACCCTCTTCGTGCCGACAATAGGAGTTTTATCACAACCACAGAGGACCATGAATCTGATTTTTCTAACTGGAGTCTCTCGGACTGCCTCGGGGTCCAATATGATATGACCCTCTGGATAATCATATCTAGGCCACGTACACAATTCATAACTGAGGGAGAACTGCGGAGATGCGATGTCCAGGAGGATTTTTTTTTTAATGTGCCAGGCATGAGATATACTACTAAAGGCAGTAAAGAGAAATACAAGATAAAAGGGCCCTACTGTGGGTGATTGAGCTCTGACAACTGTTCGGCATCTGGCTTACCTCGGCCAAGCAAGGGTCCATCGATCCAGCCTACATATGGAAAGACCAAGAGGGAAAGGAGTTGCTTACCCATGGCAAAGACTATAGCTGCCTAAGCAAATTCTCGAGAAGGAAAGAGCTCGACTGCAGGATCAAGTGGCATCTTAACTGCAATGAACATGCAATCAGGAACGAGTTAATGTTTAACTGTCACCATCCATAGTGGCCGGATCAACGATTCTCAAAGTAAAATGGCAGCAAACAGCACCTCTTTGGTGTCTCAACCCTTTGCACAATCAGTAAAGGGTACCAGTACCAGTACCAGTACCAGTACCAGCAAGAAGTGACTATGCATTTAAGGAGGACATTTTTATTAAATACTTATTATATGAGACATTTTCCATCTAATAATATGAGAAAATGACTTTGATCCGCTGACAGTTCCAGATACCTCGAGAATAAGTGCTGCTTCAGAACATCTTCCCAGTGCCGTCCTTCCTGGGAACGGATTCATGGACATCCATTCGACGCCAGTTCGCTACAGAGGAAGCCATCTGGTCGACTTTGTCGAACAGGCCCAGAAGACCGCCCGTGTGGACAAAGAGCACTTTTCTGCCCTCCCAGTTCTTCGGATTCTCAGCCATGTCCTTCATCATCCCATAAGCAGCCTTTCCACTGTTCCAGGGAACAGGGTTAACATAACCCCAACCAGTGATGACATACAATTCAGGAAGCTTAACTTAGCCACTATGTATCCGGGTACCAGCCAGGAACTGATCATGGGCTAACTTGCAACTGGCCAAGTTGAAAAATGGCCGGGCTTGGGCACATAATTGAGCAAGTACAAGAAAAGGCTCGGCATAAGAAAATACAAAAACATTTACAAAAAACAGTAAATTTAAAATTTTAAACAGCAGATAACAATTGATGAAACAACATATTCAATGGGCAGCCTCATGCAACTTGACCATCATCCTCATTCTGCCTCAAACCCATGATCAGCCCAAGATCAGGTCTAGGAAGTGCCGAAACAAGACAAACAAAAAGGACAAGGCACAATGAATACCTGTAGACTGGATCTAGAATAACACCCGTTGCTGTGGCAATTTCCTTGACGAATTTGAGTTCCTCAGCTGTGCTGATTGCATAACCCAAACCTTTGGCCTGGGCAGGAAAACAAATTGCATAAACTCTCACTTTCTGACAAATGATATATCAGTACGTTCATAGAGATTTTCAATGGCAAACTTTTTCTAATTATATCTTTCTATACTGCAGGAAAAATATTTCACCTTTTTTCATAAAACCATATCTGGAAAACATTTTTAACCTGTGGGACAAAATAATGGATTACTCACACTGTGAATGTCCACAATATCGCGAGAGATAACACCTGCTTCAAGCCCATCAAGCAGGTCTTGGACAAAGTCATAAAAGTAATCAGGGTCGTCACAGACAGAAAATGCATGCATCTGCAAAAGGAGCATATAACATCTTATTCAATTTGGACAAGTTAGTCAACAAAAAGTATCCTTTCACATAATAACCAAAACCTTGGCCTTCACAGAACTCAGCAACAACCCCAGTGATAGGCCAGCAACTGTGCCCCCACTGTTACGAAAAAAATAAAAGAAAAAGGAAAGAAAAAGTCAATTTAGCACCATGACATATAGTTACACTTGTCTTATAAATTTCACGCAAACATTCAAAACCAGTGAATTTCAACGGCTCAACCAAGAAAACTTTTTAACTACCCAATCTAATCATCCATCATAATAACTATGCTGAAATCTCTGCATACATTCTTAATGAGTTCTGTTGAATACATATTTATATAGCCTCTATCTGGGAGGCAGTTGACAAGGGAGAACATAATAACCCAAGAAAGTACTCAAAATTGCTCATGAAAAGAGATCAAATTGGGGTGCCTGTTTAGCTACCCAAGAATTAAGAAAATGGAGTAAGATAAGAACCTGCCACAAGCTACAACAATATCATCAAATTTCACTTTTCCATCCCCACAATGCTGTTGCTGCTCAATTTCTCTAATAGCTTCAATATATCCCCTGTATGTGATCAATCAAACCAATGTTGTTAAAGCAATTATACCCTACTCGTAATAGGAAACTAAAACAACAGTAGGACTTCAGATTTCAAATATCAAACCGCTTTTTTCATTTTTTATTGCTTGCAATTTACATAGTCTGTACTGCCCTCCAGATAAGGTCCAAAGACCATTAAAGCAATGATTGTGATTTCGAATAACAACTACTACACTTGAAGGGTAGATTATCAGATAACATTTAAGGAAGAAAGAAGATGGGTGGTCTATGTCTCCAGGTACGTATTTCTATCCCAACTTGAAAATGAAAATATACGTGAAATATGAAATATTACTGCACATTTGATTCCATTGAGGCATCATTGCCAAACCATTTGTTTATATCCTCCATAGTCATCCATACTAGTGCAGATGATTGTAAGCAGTTATGCTGCAGTCTATTTCAACACCAATCACATGTCTGTGCTATATATTTTAAGTTCCCATAAGGCGAACAGAAATGCTTGAAAAGAACTGAGACAGAAGGGGGGAGTGGGGGGGAGAAAGATAGAGAGGTGTAACCAACGATAAATAACAAATTTGCAGGAAAATCATGCTAAATGGGTCAGTTGAGATAAAAATTTAAATACACGGGATGTGAATAACATCAAGAGAAATATGACAACAATAAGAGCCTAATCTCACCAGGCACCTAGGGAGTTTGATCCTCCAACCGGTATAACATATGGCTTTCTTCCTTCATTTATCAACTTCTCTTTCAGGATTTCGGTAAGAGTCTGAAAACAAATATGAAGGAAAAAGAGTTGCAATTCATTAGGATAAGAATCGGATAGCATAAATCAGATAAGTCATGGGAAAAAAAAAGCCTCAGCATGATTCACAATACTCCATTCATCTGGTGAAGGAGTACAGCTACAGGATCAGTAAAATGGCAGATCAGCTTTAAAACTACTATAATACCAGGAAGATAAAGAAAGAACAATGATATGGCATGAACATGGGTGAAACTATACTGAGTAATGGATGAGGACTAATAAATACCTTGAAACTGTAAAAACTAAGCAAGTCTTTTTATCACTGAGATAAAACCTAAACAATTTATCCTAAATATATTAGACATCTGACTCTATTGATACTACCCCATAAGAAGTTGCAGGCTCCATTTCAGATTCTTCTGCAGCTTAAATATGATTAAATTCTCAGAGCAGCAACCTATAACAGCAGATTCTAGTAGAATAGATCGACCTTGGGATCACATGTGCAATAAAAGATAGCTAACACTTTAGAATTCAGAAACTAACCACACTCCCAATTTTCGCATATTCTTCCTTTGAAATGAGGTCCACATGAGCTCCAACAAGCCGCTCCACAAGAAGATTGCCCATCAATCCAGGATCATTGTTGACAAGAACCTGCAACACTAGGAGCAAATCACATTAACTAATTTCTGATGCTGGCTATTAGATGAATGAGCACCAGGACTAACCTTGGAGGTGCGGAGAATAAGATAGCAGTCAAGATTTAGATACTTTGCAGCCACAGCTGTTGCTCGACAGTGGTTGCTTTGGATACCCCCAATCGTTATGATACAATCAGCACCCTGAGATACCGCATGAGCCAGCAAGAATTCCAATTTCCTGACCTTGTTGCCGCTCAATTGCATGCCTGTTAGGTCGTCACGCTGTAGAATTCAAATTTTTTTTCATCAGTCAAATCAGGAATCTATAAGTACGACAAACACTGGAATGAGATCATCAATATCTTGTCAGCTGAGTAAGATACTGACAAATTAGATAAGACAGACATGGATCAAAATCTTAGACAGTATAGAACAAACATATCACAAGTTTGATCATGCCAGCTGTTTGTGACTTCAGCCTCCTATGCAGCTAGCTACACACTGCAATGAAAAATCTTTGGAAGTAATCCAGTTTCAGCACAAATTAGAAAGACAATGGGGATCCACGGAATATCCCTTAACAAAATTACAAGCTAAAAAACTGGGGTAGGGGGAACTAAGGGATCAACAAATTACCTTCAACCAGACCTCTGTGCCATTTGGAAGATTAGGAAGGTTCCATCTGTGAATTGGAGTCGGAAGCTGAACAAAAAAGAAATCAACTTCGTCAACATACAAATTCTAGCAGTTAATCTTGATGAATGAAACTCTCCATAATGTTTAACGATTTAGGTCCACTAAACTGAAGCAGACAACAAATAATCTTACTTGACAAGCTCAATCCATACAGTGACACAAAAACGAATTTTAACTCAAGCAAGAGTATACAAGAAGTTAACATCCAGCAGTACTATCAGTGACAGTTAAGTATGCTCTTAAGTGCTCATACAATCGATCCTTTGCTTCCCGACAGTCGAATAGCGACTAGCGAATAATTGTCGATAGACAGAAAAGCTCACATGACCGAGAGAGAAGACGTGAGTGGGAAGGGGCCGTAGGTGAGTGGCCCATGGAGGAGGCACGTAGACCTTCTTCGTGAGAAAACCGAAGCTTCCCGCCGGTTGATCGGCCAAGTCACTGCTGACGCTGCTGCTGTTATTGGAATCCATTGTAGCGATCCTCGCGCTCGACGGCACAATTCGGTAGCGAGCAGGATAAGTTAGGCGGGAAGTCCAGAGGAAGCGCTTATAGAGAGCTACGTTCGCCGTTGGAGATGCGGCCGGAGGTGGCTGGACAAGGCGGAGGGAGCTGCAGCTACTGCTACCAGTGAGCATTTCCTCTGATCGATATAATTGCGAAAACAGAGATATAATCGTGAAAAAGATGCGACTCTCAGGCGATTCCGCTCGAGCGAGCGACGACGACGAGGGTGACGTGGATGACGTCATTGCATCAATTTCGGCAAATTCTAGATTGCACCCTGACGTTTGATATCTATTCATTTCGCTCCCTGGAATGAGCAGTGCAGCAAGGGGTCCGGACAGAGTCGACGTGTGCAATTAGGAGCATTAATCGATGAGATGACTATTCTAGACTGCATTAGCCTTAACACATGTAGAACTATACAAATACACTCATACCCCTCGAGAGCAAAGGCAACTCATTTCCAACTCTAGGCATTCTCTCTTGTATTCTCCTCCTCCTCCTCTCCTCATATCACCTCTAATATATGTTTCATAAAATTGGCTCTAAGTATTGGATGATCGATCCAACACCTAAATTTGACTTTCTTGCAAGTTCTTGAAAACTCCAACACTCATGGAGTTATCTTAGTTTAGTTAGGATGAATACAGGGAAAATTCAAAAATATAAACTTAAATCCATTCAAGTCAAAATTTATTATGAGTTAAGAGTATTTATACTTTACTGTTGTATTTATTAGTACANAAGTATTGGATGATCGATCCAACACCTAAATTCGACTTTCTTGCAAGTTCTTAAAAACTCCAACACACTCATGGAGTTATCTTAGTTTAGTTAAGATGAATACTAGGGAAAATCCAAAAATACAAACTTAGATCATTTAAGTCAAAATTCATCATGAGTTAAGAGTAACTTTATATTTTATCGTTGTATTATATTTATTAGTACATAATTGTTTAGTAATTATATATATATCACTTTATATTTAGAAATTAATTATATCTGACTAATGTAGATGCGAATGGATATGATATTAATGATAAAACTTTTATAATTATAAATTTTTTCTATTATTAATATTAAAAAACTGAAATCTTTGTTAATCAATCAAAGTGGAGAAATTGACACTAATGCTTAATGCTTTTTATGCCTTTATTCCCATTCTTCTTGTATTCATCACGGTGAATGTATGGGATCTACCGAAAATTAATAGTTTTACCGACATGAGTAATTAAATTAACCATATTATTTATATTAAACTAGCAAATTCTTCATAATAAACATAGTAAAGGTAAGATTGAAAAAGGAGAAAATAAGAATTTTTC
>CXYZ01011466.1:331149-342043 GCA_900006705.1 Sonneratia caseolaris
TCTCTCTCTCTCTCTCGCTCTCCCTCTCTCTCTCGTTTTCTCTCTCTGCTCTCAGCCCTCTCTCTCCCTAATGTATATGCTTTAGCACTTAGCAGAGGCTTAGGGTGGGGGCTTCTTGAATAGTCGTCCCAATCTCACTCTGAAATCTCCAAAATTCCCACCATCTTCCTCCATGATTACAGCTCCCTTTCCCCGTAAGAGAAAAAACAAGAAGCCGAATTCAATTCACGCCCAAGAAAACATTTTACGGAGTTTTTAAAGAAATGTACGCTTTTCGGCCTTAACTCGCTCTCTTTCTCCTCCTCCCAAAATCATGGCTTCCTCTGATTTCCCTCTGCTTCCGTTTCATCCCCTCACAACTCACTCCCTCCTACTTTCCCTCTCCTCTCCTTACACTAAAAATCGCACTGTAGGAACGAGAATGGCGTTCAACTGTTGGGCGTAGAGATAAGAGAGAGAGAGAGAGAGAGAGCGATGGCTTGTTTGATATTGTTAGGGCGGAAAGAGAGGAAGAGTGAAGGGCTCTGTTCTTCTGCTGCAACGGCTTCGTGTTGGTGCTGAGCGGAGGGAGTGTGCAATGGAGTTCTACGGAGGAGCAGGTGGGTCCGATGGGTCGGACCACCACCACGACGGAGGCGGTGGGGTCTCCTCCTCCGACGATCCTCTCGGCCGGAAGAAACGCTACCACCGCCACACGGCCCACCAGATTCAGAGGCTTGAAGCGTAAGCCATTTAACAGAACACTGATACATAATACATTAGAATAAATATAATAACACGGTAATCTCACTAATTTTTTGGTATTTTAATTTTCCAAAAAAGTCATTTTTTTAACCAAAGTACGTAAATATTTATCATAGTTTTTTTTTTGGGTATTCTTTTTTCGTTTATTTGTTTGTGATTTTGTCGTGAAGAACGTTCAAAGAATGCCCTCACCCGGACGAGAAGCAGAGGCAGCTGTTGAGCAGAGAGTTGGGCTTGGCTCCAAGACAGATCAAGTTCTGGTTCCAAAACAGAAGAACCCAAATGAAGGTGTTAAAAAGAATTTGACTTTTTATTTTGTTCATATGAGTTACGTTTGCATAGGAGGAGATAAAAAATCGATAACTTCCTGTAAATTTTGAGAAATCCTTTGACCGTGTCCGGCTGCTGTAGTTTGAGGTTGTCTCCGTCTGCATTGTGAAATCTGCAGGCTCAGCACGAGAGGGCGGATAACTGTGCTCTGAGGGCGGAGAACGACCGAATCCGATGTGAGAATATAGCGATCCGGGAGGCGCTGAAGTCCGTGATCTGCCCGTCCTGTGGAACACAGCCGGCAGACAAGGATTCCTACTTTGACGAGCAGAAACTGAGGTTCGAGAATGCCCACCTGAGAGAAGAGGTCTCTTTAGATTGTGTTTTCACATTGCTTAATGACATTAGCACAGACCTTTGGATTTTCAAAAGTTAAATTTCCGGGTTACGAATTTTGATCTGTTCTTTGATGTCAGCTTGATCGGGTTGCCAGCATTGCTGCTAAGTACATTGGGAGGCCGATTTCACAGCTCCCACCTGTACCACTGATGCACGTTTCCTCCCTGGACCTGTCGATGTGCAGCTATAGTGCCCAAGATATGGTCGATGGGCCCTCACTCGACCTCGATCTTGATCTCCATCGAGGCAGCTCCTCATCAGGGGGTCCAAGCCATCTTTTTCAGCCCCTCGTGTTCTCAGACATGGACAAGTCCCTCATGTCGGAAATTGCAGCCGGTGCCATGGAAGAGCTTCTCAGGCTTGTCCAGACGAATGAGCCCCTATGGGTGAAGTCTCCAGACAATGGGAGGGATGTGCTCGACCTGGAGAGCTACCATCAGATGTTCCCTGGGGCTAATGCCGCATTGAAGAACCCCAATGTTCGGGTTGAGGCCTCGAGAGATTCCCGGGTCGTGATCACAAATGGCCTTTCACTGGTTGATATGATCATGGACGTAGTGAGTTCACTGCAATTTTCTTTCTGGATTACACGAACACACGTTAGCCTGGGATGTAACTTCATGGATGAGTTTTGTGGATCCTTGCAGGACAAATGGATGGAGCTTTTCCCAACAATAGTCTCGATGGCAAAAACCGTAGAAGTAATATCGTCTCCGATGTTAAACGGCCACAATGGTTCCTTGCTACTGGTAATTTTCTGTTTGTTCAAGTCCGAAATGCATCATGATCTTCCTTTCATTGCAGCAATCACGTCTTACTATGAATTGGTTGGTTCCTCACTTCTCAGATGTACGAAGAGCTGCAAGTTCTTTCCCCGGTATTGGCAACCCGAGAGTTCATCTTTCTCCGTTACTGTCAGCAGATCGAGGAAGGCTTGTGGGCCATCAATGACGTATCATACAACATTGCAGGACACGACCAATTTGCATCTCAACAAAGCCAATGCCACCGGCTGCCTTCCGGGCTCCTCATACAAGACCTCCCAGAAGGATACTCCAAGGTTGTCAGATGAATTGAGACTATAGCATGCGTGGGATCAAATCCAACAAATTCCAAGATCATCCTTTCTGATGTGGTCTTGATTTCCTTCAACAGGTTACATGGGTCGAGCATGTGGAAGTGGAAGAGAAATCCCCGGTTCATCGGTTTTACAGAGACCTCGTTTACAGTGGCCTAGCCTTTGGAGCCGAGCGATGGCTTGCCACCCTTGAGAGAATGTGCGAGAGAATTGCTTGTCTGGCCGCAGCAAGTGCCACTCGAGACCCCAGCGGGGGTAAAACTTCAAGGACTTTGCCAGCTATTTTGGTTTCTTGAAGCGCAATCCTACTATCGTTTCCTTTGAAATGTTCCTAGCTCGCTATTTACGACTAATCGGTCCATCCCTCCTAATGTTTTTCAGCAATGCCATTGCCTGAAGGCAAGAGGAGCATGATGAAGCTCTGTCAGAGGATGGTGAACAACTTTTGTGCAAGCATTAGGGCGTCCTCTCATAGGCAACAGAAGTGGATCGCCCTCTCGGGGGCAGATGTGACAGGAATCCGAATAGCTCTTCACAGAAGCACAGAGCCGGGACAGCCAAACGGAGTCATCGTCAGCGCCGCAACCACGATTTGGCTCCCGGTCTCCCCACAAAGCATCTTCAGCTTCTTCAGGGATGAAAGAACCCGACCGCAGGTACATCACATATCCGGTTACTTAACTCTCTCGTCCTAATCATTCTTACTTCATTTAAATGCCTTAAAACACGAAGTGCTCTCTCCATCTTCGACTCTATGTTTGCTTGCAGTGGGATGTGCTCTCTAATGGGAATGCAGTGCAAGAAGTTGCGCATATTGCAAACGGTTCCCACCCGGGAAACTGCATTTCAGTTCTGCGGGTAAAGCGATCATTCAATTTTTTCCACCTCGGTGTATCCTTACTATATTTCATTCGTCTTCAGATAAAACCGGTCCCTACCCAAATTGTACTCTTTGTTCATGTAATTGGCCGTGTACCGGAGCACCTACACGTTCATAATACTAACTTGTTATACCGTGGCAGGCTTTTAGCGCCAGCCAGAGCAACATGCTGATACTGCAGGAGAGCTGCATAGACTCGTCGGGCTCCCTTGTCATCTACTGCCCGGTGGACATGCCAGCGATCAACCTGGTGATGAGCGGAGAGGACACTTCCTACATTCCACTGCTTCCATCGGGTTTCACTATCTCACCCGACGGGAGGCCCGGGCTGCCAGGTGAGGGGCCATCATCATCGTCCTCGAGCTCGGGCAGCAGCGGAGGGTCATTGGTGACGGTTGCATTCCAGATACTAGTGAGCAGCACACCGACGTCGAAGCTGAGCCTCGAGTCGGTGGACACTGTAAATCACCTCATTTCCACAACTGTCCAGCAAATAAAGGCTGCCCTCAACTGTCCTGCTTCTTAAATTCGACTCGACACGATCCACTTTACTGCTACAACTACAATCAATCACCCTGCTGATCTGATCCCCTGCCGAAATTACTGCACAACAACTGCTTCTCTCTTTTTCGCTCTGCACAACCTTAAATTGCACAGAACAGAGAAAATTTAGGAGCCTTTCTTTTCTCCAACAGTTTACTGCCGGTCTATCCTTTTAATTGCACAGATTTTGGTTGGGGGACTTCAATGCCCATTCTCACCACAGCTGAGTTTACCGCCGGTCTATGCGGGTCAAGGTTCCAGGTTGGAATACGGGAAAGATTTCCTCAAGCGGGGTCGATCACTGCTCTGGGATCGACTGCAATCGGGTTACTGCAGATCCATCCCCGAACATTTCCTTTTCTTTTGAAATCTTTAGGGATTGGAAGTCAACAATGCACCACCATACGTTTGGCATGTTAAGTTCATTCTTTCTGTTTTGCTCACTTGGAGTAATTATTATATATCATATACATAAGCATAGATATATATATGTGTGTGTGTGTGTGTCTGGAGGGATTTTCCACCTAGCAAAAGGGATTTGTATGGTTCGAGCATTGACTACTCCTGCCATAGCCGATCCTCGTCTCTTCATGATTTTTCGATAAGGAGTTCAACAATTATGTGTCTTTAATAAGTAAGTATAGAAGGAACGACCCATTAACTTTCCCAACTCAAATCTCCATTAATTACTCAACCGCTCTCCCACTACTCACTTCCTTGCCGTTCATATTAACCCGTCGGTCAATTTTCGATCCCATTCAATAATTCAAGATCCGTGTTTGAGGTGTCATGTCGTATACTTGAGTCGGGCTCCATTCCTCCGCTTTCACAGTGAGCTTGCAGTTCAATGAAGTAGGGTTTGTATTATTGTCGATGTTGGGGTGGGGAGTGTGGGGCCTTGAATTTTCAAACTGCCCTCTGATTTGTACGATGTACCACCCCTGACCCTGCTCGATTGTCGCGATGAATTCAAGCAGCCGATTCGGGTTCCTAGCTAGCTATTGCGGTCGGTTTCGTACTTCCCACGGTCCCGAGAACACGAGCGACGATGATTCCCGAATACAGCCCCACCATGAACAGGCTTCTAAGACCATGCTATCTATTCCTCTCCTCGCCCATGCCGACACGAAATTAGAGCCAGTCAACCACTTCTTCTTCTTCTTCTTCTTCTTGAAAAATCTTGCATGACCCATGAAATTGCTGCAAATCTCACCGAGCAAACCCATGTGGTGTGCTTTTTTGAGCCCCTCTGGATGGGCTGAAGATGCCTAGTGATATTCGTTCTGAGGATGATTTTCAAAACATTAGTCGTCTTCCATATCGAAATATAAACCAATCAAAATTTCGTATATGTTCTGCGGGCGGTTTTATCGGAACAATCATTCTAAACATCTTACCGGATAATTAGTCTAGGAATGATATAACTTTGCCCAGAAATGTATTTTTAAAGAATCCCAAGTAAAGATATAAAAGTGGGTCGATTTACCCACTGTGGGCGTAGTAGAATGGTTCGGCACTTATCATTCTAATGGGATGACTCGAGTTCGAGTTCCACTTGTGGCGGGGAGCTCTTAACCTCTTAAATAGGCCAACCCGGCGTGATCCATATTACCGGCGGTTTATACCAAAAAAAGAAGTGAGCCGATTTGACATATAACTAGACCATCAAAACTCATATCCAGCCCGATCTCCCATAAACAGGCATGTACCTATGCATATTGGACCAAGAGACAGTCACAAAGTAAAGTCCAAGAAATAGATTCATCAAAACCCGAATATGACTCGAGTTCGAGTTCCACTTCACGTAATTATTCCTATTAGATTGTGAGGTAATAAATAAGTTCATTGAACTGAAATCGGTCTAACTCATTTTCTTATGGACGTGGCTCTTAACCGTAATGGAAGGAGAGCATCCATGACATAGTATCCTTTTCGTTTTTCATGGAGTTAAATCTAACTGTCAAATTTTATATAGAAAATTGAGGAAAAGTTGAGGAAAGGTTAAGAAAATGATATAACATGGTACTTATATGATAATAATTAATAATATTTTATTGAATGAATCTATAAATTATATTATATAATTTATTTATTTATAAATTTATGATAATAATAAAATTTAAAAATAAATAATAAAAATATTATTAAATTATTTAAATTAAAATTAAAAATATTTTAAAATTTTAAATTACATAATTTATTTAATATTATAAAATATGTTTTTTTTCTAATAATAACATTATTAAATCTTCATCCCTCGCTAATGCATAACTGTATAATATTAAGTATTACGTAGGGGCAAACACCCCCACGCTGCGCACGATAGCCCCTCATCTCAATTTGATAACTTCGCCCATCAAACCAGCCATCCGACTACAATTTAATATAAAAAAAATCTATGGGATTTGGACTATTAAAATTTTAGTACGTGATAATTCAACACAATATTTTAATTAAGAAAAATTTGTGGCCGGATTAGCATAATTAATTCTCTTTTTTAGGGGGTAGTAAGAGAGAGATTTAACACAATTATAATTCGAGATGGGACAGATAGGGCTTACGCGCTAAGAAGTTGTACGGAACCCAACTAAAAAATGGGGAATAAAAAAAGGGGCAACGCGCAAGACATTGACTAGGCTCAGCTAACCTAAGCCCCTCAAAGTCAACGTCCCCCCACCCCCGCCCTCTCTCTCTCCCTTCCCACTACGGCTTACCTCGCTTCCTTCTGCCTCTTCTCCATTGATCTTCAAAACCAGAACTCACTCCCACAGAGAGAGAGAGAGAGAGAGAGAGAGAGAGAGATGGGAAAGCTGAGTCATGAGCCGTGCATCCACCACTTCAGCCATCCGCACCCCCTCGAGCTCTCCAGCGTTCAATCTCGGCCGAATTTGACCATCGCCATCTGCTCATGCTGCGGCCTCCGATGCGATGGAGGCTACATGTACACGTGCCGGACCTGCACCGTCGGCAGCCTCGGCAGCGGAGGTGGATTCGCCCTCCACGCGGACTGTGCCCAGATGCCCACCCTCATCACCCACCCATCACACCCCAACCACACGCTGTCCCTCCACCCTTCCCCGCCGCCCAATCAAGGCTCCTCCACTTTCAACTGCAACGCCTGTGGCCGCTCGGGATCCGCCTCCTGCTACAGGTGCCCCGACTGCGACTTCGACCTCCATACTACCTGTGCCTCAAAGCCACTCTACGCTGCCCACCCCCGCCACCACCACCAGCTCGGCCTCGAGTTCTTCCCGCCCTATGGCATCAGGGCTTTCTCGTGCGACATATGTGGCGACACCGGAAAGAACCACTGGCTCTATAGATGCCCTTCATGCGAGTTCGACGCCCACTTGGACTGCGCCACCTCGACAGGTATCTAGTTATATTTACAATACAGACAAAAAAGTCTATGCGAAAACAATTTAGGCAAAAACCTAATAATATTCCATTCTATTTTAACAGGCGGCGAGCCAACTGGACAGGCCCTGCAGCCTCGGCCGCAGCAGCAACCACAGCCGCGGCCTGCCCCACAGCATTACCCCTCGTATCCGGGCACCTATAATAAAAATGGCATCCACCAGCCAGACCCTCAGCCCCATCCCCAGCCCCAGCCTCAGCCTCAGCCTCAGCCTCAGCCCCATCCCCAGCCTCAGCTCCAGCCTCAGCCTCAGCCCCATCCCCAGCCCCAGCTCCAGCCCCAGCCCCAACCACAACAGTACTACCACCAGCACCAGAGCTCAGCTCCTGCAAACCTGCAAAACTATCGGTATCAGCCCCAGCAGCCGATAAGTACATACTATAGCAACACGCCCCCCGCTGTCGTCAACACGGTTGGACCCCAACAGCAGATGTACCTGCCACAGCAGCCAGCTGCCGCTGCCCCGGGCGGCCAGCAGGCGAACAACAGCAGCCTTCTCGCAAACATTATGCTGCGGAGCATCGTTGACGCAGGCGCTCAGCAGGCCGTGCAGAACTTTATGGGGGGAGGTGATAACGGCGCCGGTGGCAATGACGGCGGCGGGGATGATGTTGGAGGTGGCTGGGATTTTGACACTTCTGGCGTCGACCTTTAGTAATTCGGAAGGTTCTCGCTGCCGTGTGATCCGGTGGCGACGAGGCCCAGATGGTTGACGGACGCGAGGATTTGGATTGGAGGGGAGTCAACATAGTGATCAAAAAACGGTTTTTTTTTTAAATTTCTTTTAATATTTATTAGTATTAGTATTATTTTATTTTTCCTTCTGGTATGTGCCATGTGCCCATGGAGTTTCAACAACATTAATTGGATGCAACTTGCTTTTACAGGATCTCGAATGTTAATATATACACATTTTTTTTATATACGTAACAAATGTTAATTATGTATATAAACGCTAGTGAGGAAGAGGGGATCCAGTGAAATGTTACGGCATACAATCCGGCCGGATCGACATAGCCTGAACTCGTAAATGATTCGAGGGGCTGCAGTGCTAGGGTTTTTTTTTCCTTCTTCTTTTAGCATAAAGTGAATCAAGATAAATAGGTTAAAATTGACTCTATATTCTTTTTTTTAATGAATAACAAAAATTTATATGAGATAGAGGATCATTTATTGAATATCAAGTTAGTTCGAAATTAAATTTATAAGAACAATTACGCTTCCAAATATCAACATAGTGGATATTAGTCTCTGGTGTATTAGTTCAAGTCGATAGAACAAGCACATAAAACGTGGTCTATTCATGAGATCATTGATTCAATTTTTTCTAAATGCTTAGTTTGCCACGTGCTAGCTCAGAAAGAACAAATCGACAACAAAAAAACCACCTTTTTTTAATTATTAGTTATAGAAAATGAACCCAAGGAAAAAAAAAGCCCTCTGACTTTGTTTGGTTTCTTATGATAAAGCATGTCAAATGTACAGTGCACAATGTGCACGCCATGCTGCCTCCGCGTTCTGAATTCACACTGATTTTGGGATAAGATATAAATAAAATAAAATAAAAAATTATGATAATAATTAAATTTATAATTTTTTATTATTTGATAAAAATGGGCACCGTGCCGAATAACCTTTCTTAAATTCACCGTCTCTCTATTAAACAGTCGGTCTCCTCTCTTGAGTCTCATTCACCATTATACATATGAACTCTGGAGTGGCCCGAGGGAGAGCTCGTCACTTCTCCCGCGAGCCCATCGATGCATGGCCAGCAGTGGCCCGTTGAGCCCATGTTTATGGGGGATTAGGTGTCGGTATCAACGATCAGCTTGCAATTACGTAACTTGTAGATGGTGCTCGTTCTTAATTGTGTCCACATGTCGGAGGTGTCGATTTCGTGATAGGGACGTTTTTCTTCTGTTCTCGAGTGAGGGGACGACCGACCATGATGGCAGGCTTTCTCTTCCAATGCCATGTTAAGGGGGTCAACTTATGAAAGAGAGCCATAAAAAGATTGCTAGGGCATGTGCTGGGCTTCCACACTTCGGTAAGGAAGAAACTGTCGCAGACGTAATATTGGCAGTTCCTATCAAACAAGTTTAAAACCATTTTGATTTTATTACGGTTCGGTCCATTAAGTATAATCGGCCAACTCAGTTATAGGTCATGGTTTAGAAAATCATTAACTGACCTTAGATCTGGCCTAAGCGGGGTCAATTCACAGTTTAGTCCAACTCAAGCCATAATTGGTTTCTTTTTTAAAATAATTTAAATTATCTTAAAAAAATTAATCTAACTTATATTCGGAATCGAAAATGATTAAATATTTATATAATTTAAGAGTTTACGGTGAAAATGAGATAAGATAAAATTTTAGGGGTGAAAAAATTTTGGTGATTCATGCTGGTTTTGTGATAGTTCTGAGCTATTTCAATCAAAAAATGTGTTAAATCAGTTTTGGTTTAACGGACCTCTTTTTTATATTCAACTTGTAACAATCTCATAATCTAATAAGAACGATTACATATTAATTTATGGTGGTTTAGGCCAGTTATAAGTTTTGACATGCCAAACCTGCCCGTTTAGCATTACTAGAGACGGTTGGCTGCTTTGTGTTGCATAAAAGATTGTAATTAAGAGCAGCTTGGAAAGTGAAATACACACTTCAAGCAATCTGACTTCTGGGCAGTTGCAGATGTACACAGGAAGGAAAGGTGCCGGCTCCTTCGTCAAACTCTACGTCCCACGATCCACGGAGTTCGCTTTCGGTGGTCGTGGAAGCTATACGAGATCCATGATAAGGGCACATTGCATCGCTTTCCGGCGGACAAGCAAGCTCGAATCTGCTGGCGCCAGCTCCGCAGTAACTGGTCTTCTTTTGCTTAACTTGATTAAAAAAACTGTTATAGTCGGGCAAGTACAATATATTCCCGAAGCAATGCACTCAAAAAGTTGCTTCTTCCATGGGACGACAGCAAACTGTATGTTTATATAAGAGCGCACTGATTTATGTAATACACACAGCCTCTTACTGTTCGATCACGGACATTCTGTCACTAAGTCGAAGACTCGAATCAGAGCTGATCGTTCGAGAGGGACGTTTTCGATGGCCGACCCGACTAATGTGGAGGGAGCTGTCGATTGTGGAAGAAACAGTGACAGCCCCGTAAGCGACGGTGACAAGCAGACCCGCTCTCCTCCTCCTCCTCCTCCATGCCGGGATTCGAGGGGGAGTGGCGGCACCAACCGGCTTTGCCTGCCAATGGACGTGAGGCTCAGCCTTCTGCTCGCTGGACTCGGGCTGTCCTGTCTGCTTCTCTACAATTCGACCGATACGCTCAAGTTCCTCCAATCCTCGCACCTCAGCTCCATCTCCAGAGGTGCAGCGGCAGCGGTGCGTTCCATCCCGCCCTTATTAGTTCGGTAGATTCAAGTTCAAGTACGGTAACTCATTGAAGAGTTTTTCACCGTCGTGGATTTTTTTACATCCATAATACTACTCATTCAAACATGGAATAAAACATTAACCACATTATATAATGATATATTTAATAATTTATTA
>CXYZ01011466.1:342096-383679 GCA_900006705.1 Sonneratia caseolaris
TCGGGTTGGTGCTCGAGAAGGGCTACAACTTCCTGTCCACGGTAACAAAATGAACTCTTGATAGCCTAATTAATTAGACGGCCATCTAATTAGAGGCCGAAAGGGAACTGCGGATTCGACTCGATTGGATGCTTTCATCCGATCCTGTGTCTATACATTCATAGAACACGGTACTTTCTGCAGGACACGGACATCATGTGGCTTCGAAGTCCATTCCCACACCTGTACCCGGACGCAGATTTGCAGATCTCGTGTGACCACTATCATTTTGGCGCCGCCGACAAGAGGAACCGCCCGAACAGCGGCTTCACCTACGTGCGGTCCAACGAGCGGACCATCAGTTTCTACAAGTTCTGGTGCCAGTCGAGGAAGTCCTTCCCGGGCCTCCACGACCAGGACGTGCTCAACAAGATCCTGTTCCACCCTTACCTCTCCGACATTGGGCTTCAGATGAGGTTCCTCGACACGGCATATTTTAGCGGATTCTGTCAGCTATCGAGGGACCTGAGCCGCATCTGCACCGTGCACGCTAACTGCTGTGTCGGGCTCGACAACAAGATCCACGACCTCATGGTCGTGCTCGATGACTGGAGGAAGTACAAGGCCAATGGGGCCGGGGGGTGGAGCGTCCCCAAGGACTGCAGGTGAATCACCAGCATCCCGAGTTCGATTCTCACCGTCATGACCTTTTCTACCCTCGGTTTTCCTCCTCTATAGCTTCATCTTCATTTGGTCTTATGAGCCGCCTGCATGCCTTGATAGAATGATTGTCGGGTGTTTTTCCAGAGGGTCGTTCGGGCGCCCGCACAAGCCACATAAGCATGGCCTTCTCCGGAGACGTTAGCTTCATGTTGTTCTCACTTTGCTGGAGCGTTGATTCTCACTGATAAGGTAATAATGAGCACGAGTGATTTTGTTCTTGTAAGTTTTCATCATCCCTAAACGTTCACCCATTCATTTACCTTTTAAGCGATTGATCGTATGCATCTCTTCTGTTAAGTTTCGATCAACTCAACCGTTCCGGTCTCTCATTACACATTCTTCTCTTGGCGTTGCAGGATCGATATAATATCCTTTCCAGACTCAGGATATTCCAGCTCGGTTCCCTCCATCGATCAGTCATCTTTTCTTGTTTCTCGAATATTGTTGTACGAAAGTCATTATCCCAAGCAGCTGGGCTCGAAATGATGAATTTTCAAATCAAGCGGTTACGGCTGCAGCTTTCATCGGGAGAAGAAAAAAATAGCTCCAGCTTGAATATTTGAGCCAACTGCGGGATAGGGTCACGATCTGGACAACTTCCTCGATCATACTTATAAAGAACAAATATTGGCTTTATAGCCCTAAACGCTGAAGACCAATAACCAGTCGCCTAACAATCAAGAAAGAATTGGAAGTGAAATTTGACATCCGGGCACTTGCTGCTTTGGGAAGCAACGTGCCAGCTCGATACAACGCCTAGTCCACGGCGTTCGAAGGCTGTGAAAAGACGTGGTATACGACTCAACGATACAAGCAAGCGCACTGTATCATTATTATACGTGATATACACTCCATTTGAAGTCAAGATGTTAAATGTGCCGGTTTTGGCCCTTCAAAACACTTAAAACCAGCCGGACCACCCCAAAATCGGTACATAACTGCTTTTATGGGATTAAGGGATAGTTATGGGCCGAGTCCAATAGATAAACTGATTGAACCGGAATTAGTTTAGCCCATTTTCTTGTTGGACTAGTCCGGAACCATTTAAGAACGGCACGAAACTATTGCAAAACTGACTTGAACCACCAAAACCCTACAAATCAACGGTTATATTTTATCATATAAATTTAAAATTTAAGAAATACATATTTATTTTAAATAATTTGAAAAAAATGAATAGTTTAGGATCATACTAGCGTAACCTTGAACTAACTCGCTTATGAACTATTTCAGGCCGATTCTAAAGCGTGACCCAATCAGACCAAAGAGTTTAATGCCTACTTTGAACCCGTCCGTAACGCCCGTTTCAACATCTCTGCCAACAAGCCATAAAGCTGATCTCAACAGTTCAACGATGACATAATAACATTGAATTAATGGATGGGAATTAAGTCCTCCTGTGGCCATGCGATCAAGAAGTTGATTCTTCCACGATGACTTTCAGCAAATTGATCGGTGTTTATAATATAATAGCACGCTGATGATTTACGTATGTTCGATGGCAATGTTCTGACTAGTCCACGTAGTACTTAGAACCGAGCCTGATAACTTACGCAAGGTATGGTTGGCAATATTACATTTTTTTCATAAGAAAAATGAGTGAAAATAACATATTATATGGAAAAAAAGATATTCTAATCTCCATGATATTAACAAATAATAAATATCGTAATATAAAAGGATAAATATCTAATCGGTAAAAATTTATCATATAATAAATTATCTTATGAGTATATTAAATTTACTAATCACTTTTGATCTAACGTTTATTGTATGCGAAAGATAATATTAAATTAGATTATAATATAGTCAAAGGTCCCCGGTCGGCGGTGACCAGGGGAATGAAGGCGGGACGTAGGTGGCGGGGTGGCGTGGGGGGTGGGGTGGGAATTTATGGGTGTGTGGAATTTATTATTGTAATTAATTTATTGAATATTATAAGTTTATGTTAAAGGGAATTAAATATAAAAGTGAGTTATAATATATAATCATAAAATTAATTGCTATAATTCTAAATTATAATATTATCTTTCCTATTCTATTATATGGAAGGTAATATCCCTATCTGTGGAAGATAACTATCTCTTCCATATTGGAATAAGAATCAAAATGACTGATCGATCGAGAGAGCTAGGGACATCTCCGATGGCAGAACGGAGTTTGGAGGGGGCTGTTGATCACGGAAGAAACGGTGGCAGCCGGGTGAGCGTCGACAGTGGCAGCAGCAGCTGGCTTCCCCTGCCGAGGGACCTGAGGCTCGGGCTGCTGTTCGCTGGACTCGCACTGTCCTGTCTGCTCCTCTACAATTCGACCAGCACCCTCAACTTCATCCAGACCTCGTACCTCGGCTCCACCTCCGGCGGTTCCGCGGTGCGTTCCATATATCACCTAGCTCTTGTTACTACGCTCGAAAAAGATGAAAACAGACCAAAAACAAAACAAAACAAAACAAAAAAAGAAGAGATACGAGATTTATTATTTTATTATCCATGGGAGTAAAACTCAAAACTCGTGAGATTAATTAGATTGTCGTATTAATATGCTAAATTTCACCCTTATTTCTTCATTACGAAATTTCACTCTTATCCATCGATTGAAGTTAATTGCACCAAAAAGTTTCCCATATGTGATTCCCATACCGATTAGAAGTATGCATGCGTAGGCAGCCAAACCGGAACCGGAACTGACCAGCATCTCAATTTTTTTTTTTCATCCGGAAACTCGCTTGAATTTTGTTGAGTCTATCATAATCTAATTGGGTGGATTCCCATCAAGAATCAAGTGGGTTCCAATGGGTTTCGATCTTGACGGTAGCTTTTCACGCTGGGAGTCCATATGATTATGTTTAAAGTCAAGAAAATCGAAGTGAAATTTTGATTTCATGTCATTAATCCGAACTTAAACCATGCGATACTATGAGGGAAAAATCGAACGTCTGTAATCTAGTTTTCCATTTTTCCCCCCCGCTCGATTTAACTTTTTGTGTGTCCAAAAAAATGGATGTAAATGAATGCTCTTGTGACGACGAATTTCTTCTATGACTATGATAATGTTAAGATTGGGTGCGTGTGTGAATTATCGTGCACTGGATATATTAAGAATATCACACCATTCCGTGTATTTTCTGGATGCAAAGATTCGACGTCACCGTTTTCGGGCTTCCAGGGAAGTGTGAAGATGGTTTTGTTATCTCAGCCTCAGGTTAGGAACAAGTATAGCCTAGAGGAAGTCCTGAAAGCGGCGGCCATGGAGGACAGGAAGACGGTGATCCTGACGACCCTCAACGACGCCTGGGCGGAGTCCGGCTCCTTGTTCGACCTCTTCCTCAAGAGCTTCCGGGCCGGGAACGGGACCCTCAAGCTCATAGACCACCTCGTGGTGATGGCGCTGGACAAGAAGGCCTTCGACCGTTGCCTGGCCGTGCACCGTCACTGCGTCGACCTCACCACCAAGGGGGTCGACTACTCCGGCGAGGCCGATTTCATGTCCGCCGACTACTTGGAGCTGGTGTGGCGGCGGATCGATTTCTTGGGGGTGGTACTCCAGAAGGGCTACGACTTCGTGTCCACGGTAAGAAGATGAGTCCGAAACGAAACTGCGGATTTATCTAGAATTCTTCCCCACTTTTTTTTTTTAATAAAGAATTTTGTTGTGTTTGTAAAATTGACAAAAACACGATACGTTCGACAGGACGCTGACATCATGTGGCTTCGGAGTCCATTCCCACACTTCTACCCGGATGCTGATTTTCAGATCTCGTGCGACGGCTATCAGTTCGGCGCTGCCGATAAGAGGAACCGACCGAACAGCGGCTTCACCTACGTGCGGTCTAACAGCCGAACGGTCGAGTTCTACAAGTTCTGGTACCAGTCGAGGAAGTCCTTCCCGGGGCTCCACGACCAGGACGTGCTGAACAAGATCAAGTCCCACCAGCACCTCTCCGACATCGGGCTGCAGATGCGGTTTCTGGACACAGCCTACTTTGGCGGGTTCTGTGAGCTCTCGAGGGACCTGGACCGCATCTGCACGGTGCATGCTAACTGCTGCGTCGGGCTCGACAACAAGATTCACGACCTCTCCATCGTGCTCGACGACTGGAAGCAGTACAGGACCAATGGGTCCGGTCGATGGGGCGTCCCCAGGGACTGCGTGTGAGTTACTCAGCGCTTTCCTCGGTGCACTAACGTTTCCAGGATTTCGATTTTGTTTTGTTGGTTATCGATGGGATCCTACGCACCTTTTATTGCTGAGTATATTCTGTTTGACATGAAAGCATCACGTTGACAATTTTCAGAGGTTCGTTCCATAGGCCACACGAGCCACACAAGCATGGCCTTCACCGGAGACGTTAGCTGCTTGCTTCATGGTTCTCTCACATTCTGGATTCACACTGGTAAGGTAATCGAAAGATTGACTCTTATTTTTCATCATTCTCGTATGTATTTTCATTGATTATTACACGATTGAATTCATTTCTTCTGTTAAATTTAAAGCATGGATTTTTAACTGTTCCAGTCTGTTGATTCTTCTCTTCGTGTTGCAGGGTTGACAGTAGTTCTTCTCCCACACAGGGCCACACCCATGAAGACCGATATGCTACTTCGGTTCTCTCCATCAGCTATCTTTTTACTTGTTTAGAACGTTGCCCAAAAATCACTCATCCAAAGCATTCACCCTCAAAGTTACCATGCTGCGCTGCTGGATGTTCTTTAAAACATGAAGCCCACGCAAGAATTAATAAGAAAGAGTAGGGGATCTCCTCCATAATCACAGTTACTGCAGCACCATTCCTGCCTGTGCATGAAGCCTAACCTTTCTCATTAGAGATTTATTATTGTGAACTTCTGTGCACGCGTAAACACGGATCATTTCACCATGGACGGACGATCTCAAGGAGTACTGCTTATGCGGAAACCTTGATCTCACGAAAAATTTCTATAACCTATTTACCTAGCAATTTTGATGGTTGGTGGTTCTGAATCTATATAGTTCAATTAGTCTCTGTACGAGACGTCTTTAGCTGGCAATGAAATTAGACTCCAAACAAGAAAGATAGCAATCTTGGCGCCATAACGAATCTGTTCGTGCATTTCAGCTGGGAACACCAACTATGTGTAAACAGTTATGAGCTCACTCTCCGGACATGGCATACATGATCTGCACGATCCTGAATACTATCTCGGGCTTTGTCTAGGGGTTTGGCGCAGCTCCGACCTGGGTTTTGCAACCTCCACGAATATCACTCGCCCATCTAGAAACTGAAACAGTAAACCATGCCTTTACATCAGTTTTTGTTTTCAATACGCCATAGGAAGTTTAGTTCATCTGCAAGGTACTTAGCATTCACCTTCCCATGCATTCCCTCGATGGCCCTTTGAGATTCCTCCTCGGTAGCATAGCGAAGGAAGGCAAAACCTCTTGGCCTATTCGCTATCTTATCCATCACCAGATTCACTGAAGCGCAGGGCACAATTTCAGTATCAAAGCCATCATGCGGAGAATCGTCAATGGGAGCAAAAGGACTAGTTCCTCACCTTCAATGAGCTGCCCAAAGTTTTTGAAAGCGTTCTGCAAGCTCTCCTCCGTCGTTCGAAAAGAAAGTCCTGCATTGTGAATGTCAAATACCAATAACTTCCCAAATCATAAACTGAACATCCCGATGACGAAGACTGTATATCGCTATGCCATATATTAGAATTTTGACTTCAACAACTAGTTTCTATTCCCTCTGTGCAAGAAAACACACTATCCATCAAAAGCTCCAGATTTCTACTCTCACGAAGCAATAATTCTCATGATTATTACCAAGATGGCTTCAATCAACGATGTAATCCTTACTCAAGACTGAAGCTTCCATGAGACATCAGACCCCAGAGAGAATTAACAGTCAGGGAAAATATGAAGGTAAACTTCCATCACCGAAAAATCCCAACTTCAGGTATTCTTCTCTTGTGATGTGAAGAAAAAGGGAATGAAGAGGCTGACCACTGACATAGAGCTTCTTGCCGGAGCGGGAGGAGGGAGGAGGAGGAGTAGGCTCACTCGAAGATGATGACACACAAGCCGAAACAGAGCGACGGCGCTGTTTAAGCGATGGAGGGCACCACTTTCTGCCAATCACATGGAGAGGAACAACAGAATTACGATGAGGAGAGGACGATGAAGAAGGCAAAGGGAAGAGGAAGGGCTTCGCGGTGAGGGAAGTCGGAGGCGCCCACAGGGCAGTGGATGCCGCCATTTCCGGTTTCGGGGATGAGAGGATATCGAATGATAGCTAGGCTAGATTGGTCTAGGACGACGACGGAAGGCGGCAATGAGCTCGTGGGCCGGCCCATTTGGCTAACTACGGGCTCGATCCATCATGACACAACCCAGTAAGCGTGTCCTTGCCACCACGGAGGAGGTTCCCCCTGACCATGACAGCCATGTCTACAAATCAGCAAATAGATAAGTTGATTCATCTACGTAGTTTCGGAATGGCTTCATCATTTCTCAATGTGACTTGTCACATTTAAACCCGCAGACAATGACCCACATTGCATTATCTCTTCATAATCATGAGTTCTTGTCTATCATGTTTTTACTGCAAGCCTGTTCATTATCTCAGGTGCGAGGTGAAGGACACCTGAGTGGCCAGTGATTCGAAGGACCACCCGCTCTTCCAAGATGAATCAAACATCGACCTCTATAAATGATCCCTGTCGTCCTAGTAGGTCAATAAATGTGCCACCAAACCGAATACTAAAGATCCCTCTTGTCCTCAAGAGTTTAACTCCAGCCATAGGGTCACCTGTACCGGCGACTTAGCACAAGGTCGTTTGCTGCTCCCATGTTGAAAAATGCTGCGTAGACTGTGCTTGCACTAGCCCGACGACGTAATTTTACGACCGTGTCTGCAGATTGCAGCTCCCTTGATCCTTTATTCTGCTGCTTAATTCTGTTCCTCTAAGAGCAGAGCCCATATCCGTTCTGCTCCTGGGATCGGCTTCCCCAGCCTATTCCCGGTGATTGGTCTTTTCTGGAACTCAATGTCGGAAGTGTTTTCATGCTGTATACCTTGAAATCGTACGAACAGGTCCTTTTACTTGGTAGGATCCCGATCATGACAACCTCGCTGGTCGTCCTTATCGTAGGAAATTAATTTTATGACCCTAGAAGTGGAAGACCCACGACTGATTGCCATATCTCGGGGCGCCAACATATGTAAATGGAAGCCACAAAGGATTGCTATTTAGGATGGCCCGAGGCAATTGATTGGGCTGTTTGGTATCTTACTTTTGGGCACTTGCAAGACTGTGGAAGGCAAATTGCCAGGTTCATGAAGTCAGAACCTCGTCAGACCGAAACAGAATCGTCGAACTCTACCATGATCCACGGTGTTCAGCAGTGGTGAGGGGACGGGATCTGCTATACGAATATGCTGTCTCAGATCCAGCATGCTTTTGTCTGACTCCGAGACACTTCCCATTGACGGACATTTGATGCTCCGATTCAACGGAGGTGGACGATTCCAGGTCCGGTCAGGAGCGGTGACGGTGTGCTCTGTGCTGCCACTATGTCCGAATGATTAAAGGAATTGCTAAAATTGTGGAACCTTATCCGCAAACCAGAGCAGGTGTTTTCAATCGAGTCCTTACCTTGGGTTGAGTTTGGATGAGTTATGGAAGAGATGGAGCTCTCGGTGGACGGGACCGATAGCGACATCGAGTCAATACTGGCTGAAAATGAATGGTGGAATTATTCTTGCCGTGATCCCTAAGTATCAAGTATAAGTATGCATAGAAATTAAGAAATGAGATTTGGTATAGGGTATTATTTTGATCTAATAATTAAGATGTTGTATACTTAATTTTTATTATAAAATTTTTAATTTTCTTTTATTTCATTCAAGTTATTAGTACATAGTAAAAAGTTTACAGAAAAATAAATATGAAAAGATAATAAATGAGACTTTGTTTTATTATATTTTAATATAAATATAATTACTCTTTTAATACACCAATATAAATATGATTTGCTGGTAGTTTGTTGATAATTTAATAATATATAACAAATTAGGTAATATATTATCCAGAAATTAGGCAGCTGAGAATGCTGGAGGCCCTGTGCACTAGGGTGGTGTACAAGGGCTAGACACCGTAGTAGAATTACCAATATGCCCTCGAATAGGTGCGTCCATCAAAGCTCGAAGTGGTTGCCGATGGCAACTCACTGGACTACGCCATCGGGGTGGGAAAAACGGGAGGGAGTGGATAGATGAGCGTGGCTAAAACGACAGTTTTTTCTTACTGCACCGTCACCGTCAGTGACGAGATGAGGTCTTTTACAGAATTTTTTTTTTCTCATCGGCAAGTGAAACCACTTAACATCTTCTGGTTGTTGTTTTTTTAAATTATTCTGGTTTAGGATTTGATGAGTGGGCATTTTTCGAAAGCACCCAACCAGTTTTTACAAAATTTGTTATGAATGTATCGTCCCTCCTCCTAGACAGTCATAAATGGCTAGCCATATAATTCTGGCCCGCTGTCATAGATGATTCCACGAATATTACCATAATAGGACGAGGAGGAGGAGGAGGAGGAGGAGGAGGATGAGTTAAGGGGGAAGGAGAATTGACGTCGCTTGCTCTCTTTATCAATCGGTCTCTCATCGGGAAATCCGCGAGGAAAGGAGAAGAGGCAGAGACCGGTCACTGGGTCTGTAGGCTCGAGTCAGAACCCATTCGACGGATCGATCGGGAGAGGGAATTCCCACACACCCCCACGATGGCAGACCCGACGCCGGAGGAAGCTGATGATGGCTGCGGACGAAACAGTGGCAGCCTGCAGGTGAGCGACGGTGGCAAGCAGATTTCTTCTTCTACTTATTCGTACCTGTCGGGGGACGTGAGGCTCGGCCTGCTGATGGCGGGGCTCGCCCTGTCCTGTCTGCTTCTCTACGGGTCCACCAGCACCCTCGAGTCCTTCCAGGCCTCGTACCTCCGCTCCATCTCCAGCGGTTCCGCGGTCAGTTCCGTCTCCCTCTGTGATCCTCCTCCTCCTCCTCCTCCTCTTCCTCTTCGTTTCCCAGTCTTCCGTTTTTTCGTGTTTGGTTCTCTTACAGTCCCCTGTTGTTACCTTTCCTTCAATTCTGCTCGTTGTTCGGTTCGGTTGCTCGATGCATCGCGTGGTTTGCGTGTGCCAGAGAATCCGACCGACGCTGCAAGGGAAATCCGGATCATCACGTAACGCCGGGCCACTCAAAAGCCGTAGGGACACAGACCCTTGCCATTGGCCCGTCATCACAAGTAGTTTCACGAACACGTAGCACTGATTCACTCTCCTGCTACAATTTTGATTGACAGTACTCTTGCATGCCTTACATGATGATCATAGAAGAATTTCTTATATATTTGATACTAATTGGCAGAGGGAAAAAAGGAATCCAATTACGGTATTTGAATTTTTAAAATTTTTGTTTTTAGATTATAAATAGGGCGTGACGTGCACGATATTAATGCGAGGAATTTGCCCTTGCATTTGTGTAGACTTACATTTCACTTTCTCCGAGGACATAATAATAATAATAATAATAATCAGAAAGGAACTGAAATTATCTTTTTTTTTTTGGGGTGGGTGAAATTTAAATGATTATCTTAAGAGTTAAGTAATATGGGAATAATGACTTTAGGGTAGGTGTTATGGATGTGTCATTGTATTAAATACTAAAAATTATTACTAATTGAGGTTGGAGTAGACCAGGAGGCCCGTAGTTCCATAATCACATGCTCGGTGTAGCGGGCGGGGTGAATAAAAAATTGACACGCGTTTAATTTTTAAANCCTCTCCCTCATGGCGCAGGCAGCAACGACAACACTCTCCTCCACAGCAGGCAGCAATGGCGGACCTCTCCCTCATAGCAAGTAGCAGTGACAGCCCTCTTCTCCATAGCCGGAGGCAACAACGATCCACTCGTTCCTCTACAGCAAGCGTCGACGGCGACAACGATAAGCCTCTCAGCTCCACAACAAGTACAACAACGAGCCTCTCGCCTTTTCCAAAGCAGGTGACAGCAGCAAGTGCTCCAACGAGCCTCACGGCTCCACAACAGGTGGCTGCAATGAGCCTCTCCTCTCCTCTCCTCCACAGCAGGCGACAGCAGCAAGCAGCAACAACGAGTTGCAGCAGTGGACCTTCTTGTCCAGGCGGTGGCAGCAACAGCAGCAAGCTAGCAACAGTAGTGGTGCTCCCAGTGTTAAGGTATTTTTTTTTTAATTTGGTTGATTTGCTAATGTTTGATTAAATAAGAGGATAGTAAGATGTATATCATTTTGTTGTAAATTATGGTATTATATATAGTATTATGTCTTTTTATTATTATTATTATATTATTAATATTATTTATTAAATATACGATTAATGTATTAAATTCTTATGTTGATTCATGAACATATAAATTCATATATATACTAATTTTTTGTCTGATATAATTTTAAAAATTACGACAACAAGGATAATAAATCTATATTATTTTCAATTTTTACCCCTAAATAAATAGTGAATGATATTTTGGAAAAACTCCCTCTTGCCGTTGGTGGAAGACAACGGGACCGAGTTGTCTGTCTCGGGAGCCAAACGTACCAGTTATTTCTTCCGGCGCTCTATTGGCCGAGCGTGGATCGAGAAACCATCCATTTTTGTGATCGTGCCCTTCTATCTCTCTCTTTTAAATAATAAACTCACTTTATCTCAAAAAAATAAAATTTTAATTTAAGAGGAAGTGATTCTAAGTTTATTCACGAACTCCATGTTTTCCTCCGACCCTTATTCCTGGTTCTTTCTTATGCTTACTAATTTTCTTATTTTGTCCGAAATAGTATTTTTTCGTTGAATATAAAAATAGCTAAACGATCAAATTGTATTACTTGAAATAATTCTAGATATATTCCCTTAAATATGATCTAAAATTCAAATTTTATAGATAGAGAGAATCCATAATTAAATATACATTATCCGTTATGAACGTCACAGTTGAAACCTATGTTAGCGGTTGAACTTTAGTCCTTTTGACGTTATATATATATATATATATGTATGTATGTATGAATGAAAACCATTAAAAAGAGAAAAGGAAGCATATGATATGATCCACCATTTGCAATTTGCAGGGGAGGTGTTAAAATTTGGTATGGTAAGAAAAAAATTATATATGATGGTTCGAAATGATGAAAATAATATTTATAATAAGAATGGAGATTATGAAACAAATTTAAAAATTAATTAATTGTACTCATATAAGTATATTTTAATAANAAATTTTAGATTAATCGATCAATTATATCATAAAAAATTTATTTTAAAATATAAAATCACTCAAATTTATTTTTAAAAAATAATTATTTGTATGATTCGAACTATCTCCAAAACATCTGAAGCAGGACGTATCGTATTTAGGTCTAGATTTTCGGACTGTTCGAGATGATAAGTTTTATCGATACGACCTAATAATAGGTTGGTATTGTGCTGGGATGGCTTGAATTCGTGGGCAGCTCAATTGACAGGTATATTTGCATCCAATTGCTCTCCATTAGTCGGAATTGATGTGGACCGCACATGCCTTTCTCTTTCCATCATCACCCAACATGTGAAGGAATTCAGACGCTCATCGACAACTCACAGAGCTGAACCGGTGTTGACTCTGTGTGGGAACCGGGCGGTCAACCGTGTGGTCAATCGTTACAGTAAAATTTATCATTTTGATTAATTCAGTCAGTGAATCGTAGGGATTTTTATGAATCCCAATCATATTCCGCCCCCCTCCCCAAAAAAAAAAAAAATGGTAGGGAAATTTAACCGCTCCATTTTAAAATTCCGAAATTTTGTGTTTTCGGATTTGATCATTTATCGTTATCTCAGGGTATAAACGTGTACGGCCTAGAGAGGGTACTGAAAGCAGCGGCCATGGAAGACAACAAGACGCTGATCCTGACGACCCTCAACGACGCCTGGGCGGAGCCCGACTCCTTGTTCGACCTCTTCCTCGAGAGCTTCCGGGTCGGGAACGGGACCCTCCAGCTCCTAGACCACCTCGTGGTGGCGGCGCTGGACGAGAAGGCCTTCAACCGCTGCCGGGCAGTGCACCGCCACTGCTTCAACCTCACCACCGAGGGGGTCGACTTCTCCGGCGAGGCCGACTTCATGTCCGCCGACTACTTGGAGATGATGTGGCGGCGCATCGACTTCCTCAGGGCGGTGCTGCAGTGGGGCTACGACTTCGTGTTCACGGTAAGATTAGGGCTAAATCTCTGGAATAAAGCCGGAACAAAACTGCGAATGTGTTCATAACAATAATAATAAGCCGATATGATATCGATCATCAGGACACGGACATCATGTGGCTGCGGAGTCCATTCCCACACTTCTACCCGGATGCGGATTTCCAGATCGCGTGCGACAGCTACCAGTTCGGCGCCGCCGATAAGATGAACAAACCGAACGGCGGCTTCACCTACGTGCGGTCCAACAACCGCACGGTCGAGTTCTACAAGTTCTGGTACCGGTCGAGGAAGTCCTTCCCGGGGCTCCACGACCAGGACGTGCTGAACAAGATCAAGTCCCACCAGCACCTCTCCGACATCGGGCTGCAGATGCGGTTCCTCGACACGGCCTACATCGGCGGGTTCTGCGAGCTCTCGGGGGACCTGGACCGCATCTGCACGGTGCACGCAAACTGCTGCGTTGGGCTCGACAACAAGATCAACGATCTCTCCATCGTGCTCGACGACTGGAAGAAGTACAAGGCTAACGGGGCCGGTGGGTGGAGTGTCCCCAAGTATTGCATGTGAGTGAGTTAATATATAAACGCTCTCTCTAGTTGTGGCTTTAACGTCAGCTTGTCTTCCGAGAAGTAGGGTTCTGGTGCAAGCGACAGTTCCTGAATGCCATTTTCAATCCTAGGATCCCGCTTGATTACTGATAATGTCGGGTTTTTCAGAGGGTCCTTTGGTCGCCCGCACGAGCCGCACAAGCCGCACAAGGATGGCCTATAGCAATTACTTACTCTTCTTCGCACACTCTGGACCATTTTGTTGTTTAGACTGGTAAGGTAATCAAACCGATTGATTTGCAGATTTCATCCATCTTGGTTCTACGCTGTACTGATCTCTCACGTGCGTTATTTTGTCGGTGTTGCAGCAGGACCGGCGGAGTCTCCCCCGCGCACAGGAATACTGAAAGCCTTTTTCTAGCTCGGTCCTCTGGCTTTCAGCTCATCCTTATCTGCTTCTCGAACATTGATTGTCAAGAGACAGCATAAGCCAAAGCTGCTGCATGTTACACAGTCCTCGAAAGTACTGAAGCGAACTGTGCTGTTGGATGTTCCTTGAAAACATGAGACCCGTCGAACAATTTGATGGGATAGCGTAAACGAATCTGTCTCATCATGGGACGAAAAGATTTCGAGAGGTGTTCATGTCGTGTAGATCTCTGGAATCTCTCCGAAATCTCTCTCTTTGCCGATTCTAAAGCAAAACATGGAACTGGACTGGCCAAGCTCGGTTTCTGCACTAAAATAGCTCGTCTTTACTTACGGCGAAGTCCGGCATAGACGATCTGGAAGCAGCACTGTCGAGCGAGCAACATCGTGCTCTTGCCCGGCCTCTTGGAGCCGAGCTAGAACTCTCAACAAAATGGTGCAGTTCCAATAACGTGGACATGAGATTGATCGCTACTCGACCTGCTAGGCACATATGAGAAAATAGTTGAATTATCTTCATCCCCTTTGGAAATTATATCTCAAACCCAAGCNATTTTCGGGTATAAAAATTTATTTATAATATTTTTTGACGCTTTTTTAGATTATAAATTCTTTGATTATTTGGCGAAACTCTTGAGTCCAAGCTATTGACTCTGAATCTCATCTAAAGATATTAAATGGGCCGGGCTGGCCTGTAATCGAACCAAAATTGGGCCGTCCAAACCAGGAATTGGTCTAGACAACTTCTAACCAGACCCATAACAATTTTTAGTGGGTTTGGGACAGTTACATGCCTATTCTGAAATATGGATATGCTGAACCGTAATCTACACAGACTGTTACCTTATTGGATTGGCATGGATCCGTTTAGAAATCGGTCTTAAATTGTAACTGGCCCGGAACAGTTGAAAACCAGTCAAGACAATCAAAAATCATATAAATTAACGTCATATTTTGTCGGATCAATTTAAAATTTAAAAAAAATATTAGAAAAATTCATTTAAAATATTTTAAAATTTTAAAGTATGGACGCTTTGTATGGCCAAATCACTATATATCGTTAATTGACTAGTTAATAAACACTTTCAAGTATATTCATATTTACTTGAACTATGACGTGGAATCGAATTAGCCCGTTAAACAAACAAATTGAATCGTAACTGAATCAAACAGTTCTAAATCCATTTTAAACTGTTGTAGACCGCATTTTTAATAACAACGGATATCGTTACTAAAAAAATAAATTAAATTAGGGAAAATAAGTGAAATTCATCACTCGTTAAGATCCTGCCACGTTTCATAGACTCATCATCAGCCATCCGATCGCCACCTCACCCTGCAGTTCGCCTCCCCGCAGACATCTTATAGAGTGAGCAGAGGGTTCTCCTCAAGGAGCGCCGTCGTAGGGCAATCGTCCGTCTTATCTTCTACGAAAATCCTCAAATTCATCGGAAACCCTAGACTTCTGCGACGGTAATGGAGATTTTTCCCGTTATTTGGATCTGATATTGCCCTCTATTTCTTGCTCATGTGGCTTTCCCTGTCGCTTCGTGGCCATTTTCGTTCTGCTTGAAGCTGTTTAGGGTTTAAGGGTGGTTGGAGCTATTGTTTGCTTCCTTGATATTGTTATCTTTTTGATCGGGCTCAAGGGAAGATATGCTTGTTATCTTGGCGTATCTGGCGTATCAATTGAGTGAAATTGGGATTGGTCGTCGTAGCTTTGATCTATAAGTTCTTATTCTGTAAATAAGTTGCGAAGCTGTTATTCATACCTTGACGTGACGAGGACTCATGGAAATACTTGAAGTTGGATTATTGAGATGCCTTTCTAATCCATCGTTGAGGGTCTCCAAATGATGGCCTTACCGTGTCCACTTGTCGTTTATTAAAATCTGATCTGTTCCTGTCCTGGAGCCTTAGTATCTTATTGTGATGAAGTTTCTGGTTTTCTGTGGTTTGTGTGGCAGATGAATAGGGAGAAACTTATGAAGATGGCGGGCTCAGTCCGTACTGGTGGGAAGGGTACCATGAGAAGGTCTGGATAATGCTCCTGATAAGGGAGGAGTTATGAAATATTAAATTTGGAAATTTGAAATGATTCTTTGAAACAAATAATGTGGCCCCTGTTGGTTGCTTGTTTGTACCAGAATGGTTTCAGTTTTTCATTTTCCTTTTGCTGTCTTGTCCTGAATGTGTATGCCAAGGAGAAAATGCTACATGTGATAGCTATGAAGGGACTGTGTTATAATTATCTCCATATGGATGAGCTCAAGTGGGACGGTTCTATTGTGAATCTGCTGTTTCTTTTGACTTCATTTTCGGCTGTCTGGGCAAAAAACTTGGTTTACTGCTGCGCTATTATTTTGGGGTATTTCCTTTCTGCTGAATTGCAAGAATGCTTATTCTTTCTCTTGGCACTTTGCTGTGGAAATGTGGCCTTTTCAACTCTCTCATTCTTCTGGCTACCTGAATTATCAGAATCATGTAACTGACAATGATTCATTCGCATGGGAACCTATACTGATTATTATATAAGCTTTGTAGTCAGTTATTTTTCGAAAGGGCTTTCCCCCCATTTTTTGTGGCTTGGGATCTCATCCGCTTGCTTGTCTGCTTAACTGTCAGTTTTTCCAGAAATCAGTCTGCCCTTTCGGAATGAGGAGGTTGTCACCTGCTAATTTCATGTTGTTACGCTTCATCTTTTTTTTTTTTGGGCTAAATGTTGTTGTGCTTTGTCTTTGATGTAGTTCCTCTTTTATCTTCTTGCACTGACCTTTCAATGCAATATATGTTGTCGTTTACCTTCCATCTGCAGAAAGCACAAGGCTGTACATAAGACAACCACCACAGATGACAAGAGGCTTCAGAGCACCCTCAAGAGGATTGGAGTTAATGCTATTCCTGCCATTGAGGAAGTGAACATTTTCAAGGATGATGTAGTTATTCAATTTATGAATCCCAAAGGTTAAACAATTTTACAGAGTATCTATTTGTGGCTAAAAGTCTAAATCTTCTATATTCAATGAGGATAATTATGTGCTTTCTTCTGTCTCTCAGTCCAAGCATCAATTGCTGCTAATACATGGGTCGTCAGTGGGACTCCTCAAACCAAGAGTATGTATCAGACATTTACTTTCTATTTTCTTCTCCATATCCGCCTCTTTCTTGGGTGGATATTCATAGTCTCATGTGGCTATATATTTTAATTTACTTGTGGAGTTTGGTGCTTAGCTTAATCGAACTGAATTCTCTCTCTGCTACAGGGTTGCAAGACATTCTCCCGGGGATCCTGAACCAATTAGGGGCTGATAACATGGAGAACCTGAAGAAGCTAACGGAGAAGTACCAGAAGGATGCTGCAGGAGACGGAGCTGCAGCAGCGGGCCAAGAGGAGGAGGACGATGATGAGGTGCCTGAACTTGTCGCCGGGGAGACCTTTGAGGCTGCTGCAGAGGAGAGGCATGCCACATCGTGAGATGAAATAAGTTCTTCCGCATGAAGCTCTGGAAGTGATGTGCTTTTTTTAAAGTTTCAGTTGACCTTTTCCTCTTGCTTCTCTGCTGCTGTTCTTTTTACATCTGGATTATGCATGCTACTGAAGCTCCAATGCTATGCAGAGAGACATACCGAGTAGTTTATTTGAAATTTAGATCAGAAACTATTTACGTAACTCATCGAATGGTGTTTTTGGCACGAAGCCCCACTTCTCTTGTACCTCTCAGGACGCTGATAGCTGGATTTTCTTCATTTTCAAAAACTCTTTGCTCATTGGTATTTTCGTGATGGGTACACACCCCTTGGGACTCATGGTGCGGAACTGTGGTAGACATCGGTTTCTAGGGGAATTTTGCTTATTGGTATAAACATGGAAACTAACCGGGCCATGAAGAACTGCAGAATCCTTTTATTTTACCATGTTTCTGTTTTGAGAGAGATCAATCTCCTACCTCAGAGCATAGGACAATAAATTGTTCACTCTATTTCTCCGAACGCTGTTGCGTGGATGTAGTTATAGTCATAGCAACCTACGGGGGAGCAGCCTTTGCCAAAACTGTAAAATTTGGGATCTTGACTGTGCATTTGTGCCTTTGAACGATGTGGTGCAGCTGCTCGTATTCGCCGTACCCTTCATGAGATAGTAATACTACATAGACAGCCTTGTGCAGTTTCCCATGACAAGGGAATTCATTTCGAGTTCCCACGCCCCCGGGAATTCTCAGACCAGCAACGGAGTCTTATGTCCCGACTATTTTGATCCTGTCTATAGATTTGGCTTATAAGCTATACGCAATGTAGATCTATTCTTAAGCTCGAGGAAATGGGTATTGAGTTAACAAAGGCCGGCGTTGGCTTTCTTAGTTAACAGCAGTCTATTCTTAAAGCTTAGTTTGCACCTTGCAGGGATCCAGTCTGCTGTTTTCTCGACGCTGTTTTGTTACTGTAGTGGGCTGACATTCAAAGCCTTTTAGCGGCCGCACTTGAATATGCCCATCCTCTTCTTGATCTTAGCCCACCATGTTGAAGCCTCTCGCTTCTTCCCGGGATCAGCCTTGGTGTCTTCCATTGCCTTGCTCCTCACTGCTCTCTCCCTCCTCAGCTTCCATCTGTGGAGCTCAAGAGACCCGAGACAAGCGCTTTCGCTTTCCCCGCCGTCCCTGTCCTGTCTGATCTCCATCTCTCTCCTGATGATCTCACTGTAGAAGTACTCCTTGTTCTTCTCCTCCAGCCCGTGCACCCGGTCCTGAAGTTCATCGATCTTACTCCTGAGCTCACCCACACAACCCTCCTCCCTTATCTTCCACACGCACTTGGCGAGCTCCTCAGCCCGGTTCTTCATCAGCTCCGACTCAGTCGCTAGCTCCTGATTCTCCTCCACCAGCGCCGCCACTTGGTATCCCAAAGCTGCATTCTGACCCTGCAGTGTCATCCTCTCCGACTCCAGGACCTCGAGCAGGTTCTGCTGGAGCTGGATCTTCCTAGATGACTCCCCCTTGCGGTGCTCCATCAAGTTGACCTCGTGGAGCATCAGATCATGCTCCACATTCTTCATCACAAGCTCGGCGATCAGCACGTCCTCGCTCACCTTGATGGAGGATCCTGGTTTCAATGGTGGCCTCTGGTAAGAGAGGGAGCTCTGGACCACATCTGAATCCGCTTCGCCATCTTCATGGTCCGAGAACTCGTGCGTGGAGGAGACCCGGAAAGGAGATTGCTTCTTAATGCACTGCTTCGCTAGTCCGTGGATGTAACGGTCGGAGAGGGAGAGGTAGCCATTGTAAAGGTCGTGGAGGAGGGACAGAAGCTGAGGGCGCTTCCCGTAGTAGGATTCAGCTCTCTGGGCAAACGAGTCGCCGGGGCCGTCTTCTTCAGAGTTGATTATCTCTATTGCCTTCATCCTCTCGTCCAAATCTGGATGAGATACGATTAACTGTTAGCGCTCAACGAAGTACAAACTGTTTTTTTGGTTAATTTTTTTTTGGGTGAGGGTGGGGGCCATGATGATGACCTGTTGTGTAATTTGCGACGAACCAAAAATAAACTCCCCCCAGTCATTTTTTATTCAGATAGGGTATTGTTCTTATTATTATTATAATGTTAAATATTACATATTTAGTGGGTAGTTTCTGGTTTCCATTTAGATCAGCGATGTCCCTTTCACGGATATGAACAAAAATCAATTCTAGGTTGTAGCAAGTCATCAGATCCCTCAAGTTCAAATATCATTGCAACTCGATTTTTTTTTTTGGGGTTAAAATATTCCGAAAAGAAGAAAATTTTGACTTTCATCTATAATTAACTCTGATCCATGAAACTTGTAAAATAGTAGGCAATAATATGCTAGAAACAATATCGTGATTTCAAAATTTGAAATTGAAAGAGACCTTTATACAGAATGTTTAAAGAAGAGAGTAGAGGGTATGGAAAAGAAATATAATTGGTCAGGCCCCTTTTGTAGATGGTATCTCCGTCCAAGATAAGAGAGACCTCTCCCTATTTTTGTTCGGTATCTTAAAGTCCCCAGTTTTTGAAATTGGCAAGGAAAAGTTCCTCAGCATCTATGCTTGAAAAAGCATTTTCAAATTAGGCAGAACTAGCTTGCTAACCTTTTTGAGTCTGAATGAGGAAGGGAAGGAGTGAGATTTCTCAAAAATCCGATTGTCATACTCCTCAATATAAACTTTTGAATCATTATTTTGATACGCTTCAAACACCTTGACTTGAATGGATCATATTCAAACGGGGGGAAAAGAGAAATTCGTAATTGTTTCAACAATAAGATGGGGTGAGTGAACAGTAAAAGAGAGCAGAAGTGTAAGGTGGTGTAGAGGAAAGTGTACCAGCAATGGTGGACAGTAGCCACGAAGGCATGGCTGTGGCTGTGGCAGGTGCAGGACTTCCTTTTGACTCTGCGGTCACTGTAGAGGATGAGGATTGTTGATGTGAGCTCTTCTCGTCCTTGCCCGTCCCTGTCTGGAAAATGCAGGGCCTCACCCTAATAAATGCCCACAGAAAACTCGTATAAATTCATGAAGACCTACCATCGTCATGATCCATGAGCACCTTAAAAATAGAGAGCCCGGTTTCTAGGGAAACTAATCATGAACCTGCGCAGAATTTCCTAATTTATCGATGAAACTTCATTCGAGAAAGCTTCTTCATGAGAGAGTACAGTAAGTAAGTAACACATTTTTATGTCAACTCTGATGTGCAGCAGGCAGATGACAACACAGAGAGAAGAGACACGGAAGCGAAGCACGCAAAAACAGACATTGCGTACGCATTCGCAGAGATGACGCAGATCTCGAGAAATAACATCACGATCTCTACATTCATGGCTCTCGAATCAGACGATCCAATAAAATAGATATATTCTTTCTTTTTTGGTTCCTCTCTCGCTATATTTATCTTGTGTAATTTGACATGTCAGCCGGTGGTATAATCTCCGGTAGAGAACTAGAAAGTTGATGTATTGATCCCGGTTAAGGATAGGATTAGCTAAAATCCGACTAAATTTCTGGCAAATTTTGTCAAATCTCCATTATGCAGACCTTCGTCGTTCTGAAAGCTCATCCTCATCGCGAGCATAAAATGACTTCGTCGAAACGATGATGAATACAGTGCTTGAGCAGCGCTAAAGGTGGACAGAAGATGAAGATGAGAAAACACTGACGAGAGACGACAGCTCCACGAAGAAGAGGGACGGAGAGGAAACAAGAAGACGGTCTACGACCGAGAGCAGGCAGCTAATGAGATAACAGAAGCTGCAGAATCAATCGAGTAACTCACCGTGTGCCCCGCTGCGTATGAACTGATGCTGCCGACGCCAGTGCGTAAAGCTTACTCACATGCCAAGAGGAAACAGCCAGCAGAGTTATGGAACTGCATACAGTGAGAGTGTGGGGAAGTGGAGGCGAGAAGGTAATCTCTGTGTGTATACATATATATATAGAGAGCGATGTAGAGAGAGAGAGAGAGAGGGAAGAGAGGGAAGGAATCGCGGAAAATCCGTTGAGATGACTGACTGGACGGCGACGGGACGGGACGAATCGGTAGGGAAGAGGCCGCTAGACGACGTCGTATGTATACTGTCACCTTTCCTCTCTCCGTACATCCCGGCCAGTTAATTAAAAAAAAACTGAATATTCAGTGCTTATTTACCCCCCAAAAAAACAGAGATTAGGATAAAATTTTACGTGCCAAATGGATGAAATTTTACGCGGGGTAAGATTCCCATAAAAGAGGAGGAGAAATGTTAATCGAATTCTCTTAATTAATCTACCATATGTCTGCATGCCAAATTTGCACGGCATTGAGCTCCATGAACCCGAGTGATCCTAGTCATCACATCCAGGGTGGAGGATGTGTGATGGAAATTCAAATTGATCGAAATTTCTTAGTGCTTTCATATCGTCTGTAATTTTGGTCTTGATGCAGTCACAGTGACAGGGACGGACTAATCTGATGATATGTCAAAATAGTCCTTCGTGAAAGGTTTGCTCCCCCGATGGATGTTAGTGTGGTTGTACGTACAAATCGCAAAAAAGTTGGATTGGGTAGGGTTTTACTATAAAATAAGTATTTGAATCTGAAATCAATGAAATATGAGAGAAAAAAAAGTATTAAAAGGGATGAGCGTGATTTTTAAATATATTAATAAATTTATATTTTTTTGAATATAATAAGATATTTATAGATATATATATTTTTTGAATATAATGGTTGAATTAGCCAACTTGGTGATCATTGATCGGGGGTGACAAGCTAATCAAGCATAATTGGATGGTCCGACCGGGTGTGGACGATGTCCCATCAAGTTTGAAAATAAAAAAGAATTGCATGTATTTATTGAAGTATCAGATAGCTCCAATAGTGAAACCTCATTTTTTGTAATTTTTTTTCTTTATGTTTTAGAATTAAATGTAAAAAGACTTAACTATCCCTAAGTGATTTTCTATTTAGACTAACCTATCATTCTGGTTTGGGGGTGGGAAGTGTTCGCCTGTCGCGAATCACACGTTAACATAATAATCTCCAAAAAATAAATTAATTACACATTCTCAAGTGGAGGTTCCATATTTGATCGATAAATAATTAAAATTATATTAAAAATAATAAATTAAGTATATGCAATTATATAGATGAAATATAAAATTATTATTATTAATTATGTAAAAGTTTTTTATTAAAATATTTAGCCGCGTGATAATTGCTAAATACCATATGCTGTCCTAATTAATTTTTGATTAATTTAGATGGATGGGTTACTTTATCGATTTATTTATTTACTTAATAATTAATTATTTATTTATATGTTCATTTTCCCACTATAATATAAATCTCAGACTCATTGTTTCCTCCGTACATTTCCATGGCATCCTCTGGCGATGGTGCTCTTCTTGGCGCTGGCGGCGGGCCTCGTCTGTATTTCTGCTATCAGTGCAATCGCACCGTCTCGGTCACGCCCTCCGCTTCCTCCGATCCGCTCTGTCCAGATTGCAATAATGGCTTCCTGGAGGAATACGAAAGCCCCAACCCTTTCTTCTCCTCTGACCCATTTGCATCCATCGGAGGTGGCGGCGCCGGCTTTGGTTTCAGCTCCAGCTCCGGCTCCAGCGCTGGATTTCCCCTTGTATTCAACAGAACGGGCGGCGGGGCCATTGGCACTGGAGGAATCGACGATCTGACTGCCCTATTCGCCGGCGGCGGCAGCTCGGCCTTCAACCCTAACGGCAACCCAGACGTCTTCAATCCCATCCTCTTCCTCCAGAACTATTTCCAGACCCTAAGGACTGGAGGTGCCAACATCCAGTTCGTGATCGAGAGTAGCCCAGGAGGCGGTGATGGTGCTTTCCGTATGCCGGCGAACATCAACCTAGGGGACTACTTTATTGGTCCAGGCCTTGAGCAACTGATCCAGCAGCTGGCAGAGAATGACCCCAATCGCTACGGGACGCCCCCAGCCTCGAAATCCGCGGTGGAAAACCTCCCTCTGATCAAAATCTCCAAAGAGCTCCTCTCTTCAGACTCCTCGCAATGTGCCGTTTGTAAGGACACCTTCGAGCTCGGTGAAGAAGCTAAGCAAATGCCTTGCAAACATACCTACCACAATGACTGCATTTTGCCGTGGCTCGATCTCCACAACTCCTGTCCAGTTTGCCGTTACGAGCTGCCGACAGATGATCCTGATTACGAGCAGCGGGCTTGTGGCAGGTCTGCCCCACGAGCGCCTCCCTCCCAGGGGCAGCCTGAAGCAACGAGTCAACCAGGTTCGCAGGACCCCCAAACTGTTGAGAGGCGATTTAGGATTTCCTTGCCATTCTCTTGGCCGTTCAGGGGTTTTGGCTCACCTGCAGAAACGAGCAATAGTGGGAGTGGGGATATAGACATTGACAGTAGAAATGGGAATGGTGGTGGAGATTCAAATTCGGGTAACCGGTCAGATCGCAGGGGCTCCACACCAGAGACAAGGCAGGAGGATGTTGATTGAAGAACATCCCCATTGGTACTGCTGCTTGAAAATACTAGACTTGATTTCGTTTCACGTGGTTTTCCCTTGTGGACAAGTTTTAGGCTTTTAACTGTTTGGTTCAGATTGAGTGCTTGGTCTCCAAATCTTGATGTCTGGCTTCAGGTTGTGAATGCTGATGTTTCATTCATGTTTATAGTTCTGTGAGATCAAACATCCACCTTTTGTATCTGTGATCGCTTAGTGACCAACTGTTAATGATTTTGTTATTTAATTAAGTATAATATTTTTGTTGCAAGTTTACATGCAAGTTATATTCATGGATTTGATCTCCCATGATTAATGAACACAAAAGAAGACCTGAAAAGTTCAACTGGTAGTTTATATGTGGTTGGTTTAATGCACTAATACTGGAAACATGGTTGTTGCAAATGTGCAACCACTACGTGCGGTCTGGCTCTCAATTTTGTTGTATTACTGTAATAGCATGAGGTGAAGAAAAAAAAAGTAACTTTGGGCATGCACTACTCGACAATCTCTTTACTTTGTGAAACCCTTCGGCTCTTGTACAGTTGTTTTTAGCATGTTATTTGTTTGCAGAATGGGCAATTGATATGCCTTACTTGCCAAACTTATCTATTATGCTGAATGAGATTTATGGATCCATCTTTTGGTTCATTGAGAAGGTTAAAATAAATTTCCAGGTGTTGAAATTGGAGAATCAGAGTTTATAGATAGTTAAGTTATATTCATTTGTGGCATAGTGTATACTGGAGGGTGGAACAGGCATGCTTCTTGACATGACTGAGTTTGGGTTATCGCAAACAATTTAGATGCTTGCTATTTATGTGTCTCATACCATCAAGACCTCCAATTCATTGTGTTCCACTTGGCAAACTTACAAAATTTGGTCATTCATTGGTAAATCACTTTTTGTACAGCAGCAGGATATACTAGCGAATAGAGCTGGGAAGAAATTCAATATGATGTGTGTGTGCTCTGGTTTTTCTATCTGATCATGTTGTTCTTTGCACTGGTTAATGGGGCAGCCTCTCATCTAAATTTGATGTCCACTCTAAGCTAGATTTTTTTTGGGGGGGATTGACATGCTCAAATATTACAAAAAATCAAATAATGACCTGACCTTTTATCTTTTTTGAATGATACAACCTGACCTTTTATCTTATTTTAATCCAGGGAAACCAGCATGCCCTTGTATGATATTTCATCTTATTCAAAGCCGGTTTCTCTGTTGTTGATGCTAGTGGTGTGCTTTTGTTACTTCTCTGTATGCTGATGCGTTCTGAAATACACTTCCATGTGTCTCTTTTGTGGTATGTGCTTAAATTCAATAGTTATATATCCTCAAAAGTTTTGCCAGCAGCCACTGTTAAAATTAGCTTAATTTTGCAGCTTCATTCATGTTTCAAATCTATATTTATGTTTTGTTGATATTTGTGTGACAGAATCATGGATCGAAATGCCATCCATGCATTCCGGATTAAGTTAACTGCTTGCAACTTGACAGAGACTTGACATTTGTTTTATGTTCTTTCATCCACATCAGCTGAAAATGAACTGGATGTTATAGTAAATTTGTAAATCATAACTCATCTTATGAATGACACTTTTTGGGCAGGAAGGGGGAATGTATCTTCGAAGCTCTGGCTACTCCAAACACCTGAGGAAGAAACTGCTGGAACAGGCAATTTGCAGTTCGATATTTCTGTACAATGGTCGTCATAGGTAAACGTGCATTTTGTCGTCTCAGCCACTGAATTCTTTGCTTCATTTGTCCCCGGTTTCATGTGTAATAACTAATAAATGCTCCACCATCCGCTTGCATATACTCCAGTAGACTCCTGGAAGAACTCGGTTCTTTTGAAGAGTAAACAGTTGCTATACAGTGTGGTTTGCTATCTTTGTCGAGTGATATTCCTGCCATTGAGCTCAAATCTGCTCATCTCTCTGTGTCCCTGTCAGCATCCCCTCGCTTAAGGTGATTATCTTGTCTTCATTCCGACCGTGGCACCCATCGATAGTGCTCTTGGTTGTCCTGCTCCTGCGACCCTTCCTATTCTGAAGATCTCTCATGGATTTGATCAAGGGTCTCTCTGCGAGTATATGAGCTGCCGCCCAGTCGTCGGTCAGTGAAAGTGGCAGGTGAGCGATACATTACTTCCACCGAGGTCGGCGACGTTTCTGGTGATGGAAGGGGCCCAACAGCCGCTGATTGACAACCATGAAATCAACAATGGCTGCTCTTCTCCCTGGGTTGTCGGTTGACCGATTTCTAATCGTTGACAATCGTAACCCGGTAACCAAAATATCCAAAATTTCGAGTTCGCACCGTCTTGTTACCCGAAAACCGTGCAGAGCCCACCCGGTGCCCATTCCTACCCTTTGGGCGACTATTGGTATCCTCTTCTGGCCTTTTTCCCTCGGTTCCTCTGCAATGTGTGTCTCGGAATTGAGGGGATAGTGATAGACCCAACAAAATCAGTCGAAGCCGACCAATGTGCTATGTTGTGGGCGAGGAAGTTGTACGATGTCGTGTTGTACCCTTCCCCTTTTAGAATTATGGATGACAAATAATGGTCTATGTCAGCATCGTATGCTACAGTTAATACCTAACACAATTCTATTATTATTATTTTATATATATGTATGAAATTTTTTTTATAAGTTTCCTTCGTGCCTATTTGCCAAAAAAAAACATCGGCCGCAAACTTTTCTAGTACAAGAACAGCCGACACATCACTCATAGTTTATAGAATTTTTTCTTTTTTATAAATAAAATGACAATTTATTTATCGGGCGGTTTTCTTCTTGATCCTGGTGCAGCGCTCCCTCGTAGAAATCTTTGCGGCCAGCAGCAAAGAGAGGCCGAGGATCACTGCACCTGGCTCATAGAACTGTCACCTCCGTGAGACGCGTCTCAGCTAATCATTACTCCGCTTGAGCTAGGCAAAGCTGAAGGAGAGCCTTCCTCTTCTCCTCTACATGAATAAGCACTCTTCGCGTTCTCTGACGGTGGAATCCCCCGAGAATCTGCTTACTCCATTGACGAGGAGAAGAAGCTTCGGAATCTACGATTCCCGCTTCCACGAGCTCCAATGAGGATCGTCCTTGACTGATCCGCCTCGCCTCTGCGCTGTTCGTCGGGTTCGTTTTTGTGCTGGGGTTCGATTCGTCGTTTGAGGCCTGATCTGCTGGTATCGGGCTTTCTGGTGTCGTGAGGCAGATGAAATAGTCCACTGCTCCTCTGTGATTGGTGATTTGGAGGAAGAAGAAGCCCAGCTGAGTGGAGGATCGGGTATGGTGCCTTCGATGAGTAATGGTTGCGCTTCCGGAGAGGCTAATGGCTGCACGTACATCGAGCACCGGGTGACGAGGATGGATACTCTCGCGGGAATCGCAATCAAGTACGGCGTCGAGGTATGGTGTTTAATTTTATTTGCTTGGATCTCGGAATGAATGTTGCAGCTTTTCTCCATTGAGTCAGTGCACGAGTCTCCGAGGAAATGGTTTTTAGGTCGAAATGGAAGAGCTGAGACCGTAGTAAGTGGGCTCTACACTAGCACCGACAGAACTTAACAGTGCCCTAACTCGAATTCTTGGTGAATATACTTCATGATGTCTGAGAACCATTGCACAAAGTTGTGAAGAGAATTGATGTCCGTAATCACTCCTTTAAATCTTTACTTTTGCTTGTGAAAGTTGTGTTTTTGGGGAAACTTTGCATAGGGATGTGAAGGGATGCAGCTGGGGTTGGTGGGCAGAATAATGCATTGAACGTGTTGATTTGATGAACAAATTCCGTGGATGCTGCATTGATTGAACACTGAGATCACTCACATTCTCTCTTGGCTGGGGGAAGATACGAGTGCTGCGTGCAGTTGTGCACTCTTCACTCATGAAGACATCCGAATTTGTGCCTGATATTTCATATTGGCAGTTGGGAGCTGCATGATTCTTTGCTCAATATTTTGATGCAACGATTTGTTATTCTCCTGATGACCATCTCTGCAATGTATTAGGCGGCGGACATAAAAAGGATGAACTGCCTGGCAACAGATCTTCAGATGTTCGCTCTGAAGACATTGCGGATACCATTACCAGGAAGGCACCCACCTTCTCCTGTTCCATCTGATGGTTTTGCTTATTCGAGGTTTTTATCTTCCATCTCTTTTTTCCTGAAGTTTTATGCATCTTTTACCTTTGGTTTCCATATCAGGATCATTCATCTCATTTTTAAAGCATGCATTAGGTTCATTTTATGCATTTTGGATACATGGTAAAATAACTTTTTGCATTACTGCGTTTGGATGTATGTACAATCAGCATCACCTGTCTTTAAAGTGCTGTGGTCATGTCGAGTATTAGGAAGGAGGAGAATTGTATTGATGTCATGACTCACTAGTTTATATTTGTATCTTCATGACATGACATATGTTTACATCAGGTGGTCCTCTCCTCTATCTTTATATTTGTGCTTGAGGCTTTGCCTGATTCTTTAACTGTTAAAGCCAAAGTTTTCCAAGTGGTGTAATGCAAGTATGTACATTGGCTGCTACAATGGCCCTTATTCACAGACTCACAGGCATAAATTTTGGAAACTGTCTTAAGGGAAGGGTTCCGTGATTCCTAGTATTTGGTTTTGCACTCTAGCTTCTAAAGGTCTTACAATGTCTAAATGGCTTCTTTGTTTTAATGTGTGGCAGGGAGGAGAGTCCTGAGAAATCAACATCACGCAATGGCAACTTAAATGTATTGGAGTCCTTTGAATCTCTAAGGTTGAAATCACCCCAAAAGAACGTCTCTCCTGCCATGAGCACTCTGCAGAGGTATTATGGTCTGAGATCTCCAATTCCAAAGAGTGTATCAGAAGGTATGGAAATGGCTGTTTACTGGTCAGAAGCATCTCATACTTACAAGGATGCACTACCACCTAGACCCTCCCCTATTCGTGATTCTACTCCCAAGCCTGAAAGCTTAGGTAATGGGTTCATGCCGGAAGATAGTGGTGTGGCAGAGTATGGGCCCCTGATAGATATTGAGGATGAAAGCTCTAGTGAGAATTCTGTTCGAAGGCATCAAAAAGCTGAAGCTACTTTTGGTATTGGCACACCAGAGAAATTGCTGAAAGAGGAAAATAGTGGTGGAAGCAGCATTTTCTCCACGATTACGGGGAAGAACTTGGATTTGAGACGCAAATCAGCCAGCAGGACATCACTTGTTGCTGATGCAGAGTCAAGTTGGTCAAATTCAATTCTAGCTATTGGAGATTTTTCGAACCCTGATGAATCTGTCTCAGTACGTAAATCGTCTAGCTTGTCGAGCCTACAGGAGTCTGAGGGCAGTGGATCGTCATGCCTACTCAAGTGGACTCGAAAACCTGAATCGCCAGTGCTTTCAGCTGCATCCATTGCTAAGCCAATTTTTGATGGCCTTCCAATCCCAATTTCTGGCCGAAGGAATAAAGCTGCTCTCGATTAAGTTCAGTTGCAGCCAACACATATCAATGTATGAAACACCACTCATTGTCTTTCTCAGCTCCGATACGATTCAATGATCTTCAGTCCATTGCCGAAGATACCGTGCAGTTCTGGATATATTGGGAAGCCCGGCTAGGGAAGACCTCAAAACTGGTAGAAGATATTTGCAAGCTATGTATATACTCCTCATGCTGGCTTCTGTGGGTCATGTGTTGGAGGAATGTTCCTGAAAGAAAGGTAGGAGTCACTCAGTAAAACAGAAGAGAAGTTGGCAATTGTATTTGTTGTGCTCTTAAGAACAGTCTTGTCTTCCTCAGAGATACATGCGTTGAATCAAAAGTAGAATTGTGTTATTGCCCTAGTTTTTACTGGGTTTCATGGGAGAGGGAGGTGGGTTTGAGTATTTATTTATTCCGTTTCTTCTGGCAATTGTACTTACATTCTGATTTATTCTTCGATCTAGGATCGCATTTGATACGGGTTCAGTTTCAGTTTGGGTCGAAGTGGAACTTTTGCGTTGGTTTTTTGGTGGGTTCTGATGTTTATTGCTTGGCACCTTATGATAAAGCTCGGCCTCGTCTTGTTTCCATAGATTTCTGAATGGCTTGAAGGCTGCATGTGATCCTTCACTTCACTTCATGGCTTTCTTCTATCTAGGAGCAAATCCTGGAGTCGGGACTTATCCACTCGGCCTCCTCCGCATCTCTATATACAAGAAAAGGGGCTGACATCAGTGAGTCCGGCACATTCCGATTTGAGTTAAAAACATGTTCATATTTGAATTAACGTCAGACAGATTTCACGTTGAACCTTTTCAATACTGCAAGATTTTTTGCTTAACGTGACACCAACCAGGTGGGAGCTAGAGCACACTAATCATTAGAGGCTGACTACTGGCAGAGAGTGAGATGACAACCATCTTTCTAGGCCAGAATGAGTCAGTACGCGGCGTAGTACAGCGCCAGGGCCGAGTGCTTCCCTGGGAAGCTCGGGGCTGCTGTAGTTACATAGTTTCTGATAACAATTCGTGCACTTTATTGCACCAAACAACAACTTTAGTCCGATAAATAAAAGTCGACTGACTTTCAAGAATCTAACTCTTCCGCGAGCTTTGATCTAAGCCAAAGCCGCAATGAGCGACATTTCAAAAAAATTGACCAGAAGGGTTTTCATCTCTTCCACGTCCACGCACTAAACAAGGCCCCTTTGCTTGAAAACATCTAACATCGCAGCACCGATTTTGGCAGGTGATTCTACCACGGTAACCCCGGCTTCTCTGAGAGTCTTGATTTTGTCCTGAGCTGTGCCTTTCCCTCCAGACACGATTGCTGTAAAACAGCATGCCAGCAATACGATAATGATTCTCAGAATTTCACTGCCCTTATTATAGTGACAATCAGCAACACTTACGAAGTCAGAGATTCAGGAAAGAAATGTTAAACAAAAAATAAAAAGGAAAGAAAAAAAAGAAATGTTAAACAGTTGAATATGCCCTCTGTCCATATAGAACTTCTCCACATAGTAGAGTGCTGTTCTCTTAGTCTTATCAGAAATTATACAGAACTCATGGAAAACGATGATCTAGCCTTCAATCTGCATTTTCCATAAACTTAAAATTGTCAGCACTGTAGGATCCTCAAGTGCTTTACTTGGATCCTAATCAGAAGCCTCATTTTTGCTAGCATCATCCAGTTGTCTTATTCTCCACTATAAATCTCCTATATTCATGTCGGGCACAGAAAGGAGTTCCCTTTCCCGTTTTAAAGTAATGTCTTGATCGTAGGAAAAAGTTAAAGAGAAGTACCTCCAGCATGCCCCATCCGACGACCAGGAGGAGCAGTCAATCCAGCAATAAATGCAACAACCGGCTTTTCTGTCTTGCTTTCCTGTTTTGTGGATCAAAAACAAAGAAAACAATGCAAGTGACAACAGATCGTACCCAGTGATTCCACAACCAACTGATCTCCCTAAAGCAGCACATGCTCTTTTCACCAAGCAATATAAATTAATTAAGTTCAGGGGAAAAAAACTATTTGAAAATGCGTCAGAACTTCATGATGGTTAAAAGGAATAATCAGATACCAGTAGTTGGTTGAAAGACCAGAAAAAGAAACAAAGCAACTCATCCAGATTAAACTTGGGAAACAAATGTTGTTACCTTAATTAATGCAGCAGCATCCTCTTCTGCTGTCCCTCCAATTTCACCAATTAGAATTATCCCTGAGGCACAAATGGAACTTTGCATATTCATCCATTCACAAGAAAACTGAAGAATGAATGACAGAAATAATAATCATCAAGTTAAGAAAACAAAGATAGACAATGGAGAATCAGATATAAAACCAGCATCAAACATAATTTTTGGGCTAGATAAGGTGCTGTACACAGGAATATTCCCCACTGGTTGACATTAATAAAAGTTAGTGGCTTTTATATTACTATAATCCTAAAAAATTCTAATCCATATTCTTGAATAGGTTGAAAAGCGAAGAGCAACAGCCTGTAAAGGAATTAACCAACCTAGCAGCAAATCATGTATGGGTTATTTCATGTTATAGACATTACTAACAGAACTAAATAAAAAATTTTCTCTTGTAAATCTAGTAAAGGGAAGAAAAAGTAGCATCTTACACACTCTTCTCAAATGATTGATTGAATCATGTTGCATTGCACATTTAGTAAATGACCCCTGAAAAATCAGAGTAAGTCAAACTATTAAAAAGAAAAGAAAGGTTACCTTCTGTCTGGGGATCCACAAGGAATCTCTCAAGGCAATCAACAAAGTTTGTACCATTGAAAGGGTCTCCTCCAATGCCCACGCATGTTGATTGTCCAAGCCCAACTGCAGTTGTCTGGAATACCTGGAAGGTTTGCAATCACTGAAAGTTACCATCTATCAATGTTGTCCCACTAGAAAGGTTTTGACTTGGTCACTCTCGCAGATTCAAAGATCTTTTTATTTTTCTGTTGGGCTATCTTCAAAGCAGGAAATTTCTTTAGGGTAAACCTAGCATCTCACTCAAATATTCAACAGCCACATCACAGATTTTGAAAGCCGAGATAGAACATACTGCCTCATATGTCAAGGTGCCAGATCGAGAAACAATTCCCACACGCCCTGGTTTATGGATATATCCTGGCATGATGCCAATTTTACATTCCCCGGGCTTGATTATACCAGGGCAATTTGGTCCAATTAGCCGAGTCTTGGATTGTCTGTTCAATGCAGCCTTGACCCGTACCTGTAGTTGATAGTGGACATTATGAGTTATGATGATGCTTTACTCCCCATATATGACAAGCAATGCCATAGATCCTTGGATAAATCAGGAGCAAATTGAAAATCTGTCCAGCACTATTACAAAAGCAATTTTATATCTAGTTGAATTAGATATCACAACCTGAGATAAGACAATCCTAAAGCATATACAGAAACTTCTGCACCTTCCTATTTACCTGAACAAAATATGTGAATCCCCTAAACCCTTCACAAATAGACCAAAACTAGAATGAAATAANAATGTGAATCCCCTAAACCCTTTTCATATTAATGGAATTTTCTTCACAAATAGACCAAAACTAGAATGAAATAATAAAGAGATGTCTAGAGCAACAAAAACTTAGTCCATTAGCAGCCATACTGATCAAAATGACTGGGTTTCATCGCTTGACCAGTCAAATCCCCACATATTAAAAGATCATCTCACCCTGTGCTCCACATTTCATTCCACTTAGACAAAGCTACTTATTCTATTTTCATTTGAATGGGCCATGTCTGCCATATAATAACAGTACAGCTGCTCATCTAATATCAAATCAATCAGTAGCCAGAAGGGATAGTGTGTCCGTAGAAGAGAAAGTAGGGGCCCTTACCCAACATTTAGTTTTTCCAAAGAGTAAAAGTGAAACAATAACTGTTAAGATTCTCCAAAGAGTCAATGCATTATAATGCAATACCAGATGCTAAGCCGGCCTTGTCAAGATAAAGTCACCCAAAAAAAAAAGAATAAAAACAGATCGAATTTTCAACATTAGAACACGATGTTCATGTGAAAAATCCCATCAATTGAAAAAAGTTCAAATACCATGTCATGTTGAGGAATCCCCTCTGTTATGCACACAACCAGATCCAACTCAGCTTCCACTGCTTCCATGATAGCAGCAGCAGCAAATGGTGGAGGGACATAAATAACAGATGCATTCGCCTTGGTCTCAGCCTTTGCTTCAGCAACTGTGTTAAATACAGGCAGTCCCAAATGTTCGGTTCCACCTTTCTTAGGTGTCACACCTGCCACCTGCTCAGGATCATGTAAAGAAAGAATGGTAAGAAACACCGATATAGAGAAAGCTCTTCATGCGCCAAATATCTGTAGGATTACTGAAGCTATGGAGTGCAAGATCACAGGAAGACTACAATTACACAGCCAATTTCCAAGATAGGAAGACTAAATAGCACGAATGGAAGCAACTAAAAGCTAAAATCAAATAGATATAGAAGAAGAATTTATTGGTGCTGGAGAACACAGCGAAATGTTAAGTCCATCTCATTTGCTAATACGTTCAGGTGAAATGAACGAGAAGCTCAGCAAAAACAATGGTCAGCTCAGAACAAATTAAAACCGAATTCTTTCAGGCTTAAGGCACTATCCGACCGTAGCAGATTTATCATGCTTCGGTCACGAAGATGCCACAGAACCGGAGCTCCGTGCTATAAATTAGTGCCACAAACATTGCACAGATCTCTGAAGGAGGGAGCTAAAGAGTTAGAGAGAAAGAGAGAGAGAGACCATTTTGGTGCCATACTCGATGGCCTGCTCCGTATGGAAGGTACCGTTCTTCCCGGTGATGCCCTGACATATCACCCGAGTGTTCTTGTCGACGAACACCGCCGGCTGCGATGGAGCGGCCGCGGCCGCCGCCACGTACTTGCGCGCCCGACTAGCCAAACCTAATGCAGAGGAGGGCCTCTCGGATGCGATCGAGCTGATCAGCTTGGCGGCGACTTGTCGAGCCATCACTTTCTTCGGTTCCACCCTCGCCGGAATTAAGACTTCTTCTCACAGGACGAAGAAGAATCGGAAGAAAAGGAGAAATACGGAACAACAATGGCGTGGTCTCCTCACTATGTGGGCCGGGCACAAGTAAATGGGCCCAGGCCCATTATTTCAGCCCAAGATCACCCCCGTGCCGTACAAGAACACTGTCAGACCTGTTTCAAACCGATCAGCGCACCCATTTCCCCATCATTACCGAGCCCGTGTCTTGACTCATGAGCTCTTCCTCGAGAGACGCTAAAACAGAAATTGCAAAAACATCTTGGGCTATTATACAATTTTCAGCAGTATTTGGGGGTAGAAATTTAATTTTCCAATTTCTATGAAAGACATTTTCATTGGGCCTGGTAAAAGGAAAATATTTTCCGTGTGACGCAGAGTCGTAATTGACCAGACCAGTGTGAACTTGTCGCTTTCCCGCCGTCTTCCCGGCGCAAGGCCGTGCCTTCCGTTGGCTCCGGAGAGAGAGAATGGTGCGACCGGCGAAGGGTGGGCCGTCGGCCGCCACGAATCCGGAGCTCGAAGAGCGGAGCCGCCTCAAGAGGCTTGCCTTCTCGAAGAGGATGCTCTCGGAGTCCGCCGCCAAGCCCCAGGCTCCGCTCAGCCCTTCCAAGACGGTGCTCAAGCACCACGGCAAGGATGTCATCAAGAAGTCTCAGAGGAAGAACCGATTCCTCTTCTCATTCCCCGGTCTACTCGCCCCCATCACCGGCGGCAAGATAGGGGAGCTCAAGGACCTCGGCACCAAAAACCCCATCCTCTACCTTGATTTCCCTCAGGTCTTAGCTTCCCACTTTCAGTTTCACATTTTACTGATCAATTGACAGTGCCATTGTTTAGCAGCCAATAGCCTTGAGTTTCCATAGATTTTCTTCAGTGAAGACTTATAATCTTNATAGATTTTCTTCAGTGAAGACTTATAATCTTTGCTTCCGTGAAGGTTTATAGATGTATGGCCAATGCAAAGCAATTTCCTAATGTTATGAAGTACTCAATTCTCTCTATTTATGGTTTTTCGAGGTGATCTCTTGAGCTCTTCACGAATCAAATTTGGCAAAGTTGGCATATTTAGCCCCCAACTTACTGTTTTAATACAATTTTTGTACTTATACTATTTTCTGGAGGGTAGCATGCTATTATCCGGTGGAAGTCTGTCATTTGTTTTAGCCCTGCCTAGCAATCTTTGGATTTTCTGGCAATTGGTTTAACATTTAAACTTACCAGAATGTTTTGCATTTTAGGGACAAATGAAGCTGTTCGGCACCATTGTCTACCCAAAGAATAGGTATCTGACCCTGCAATTTTCTCGAGGCGGAAAGAATGTCATGTGTGAGGATTATTTTGATAACATGGTTAGTTCTTCCTTACCCTTGTCCACGCTATCTGAATGAAACTTGTTCAGAAATCCATTTTTTCACAAGCGTTTAGTTTCCTCAAATAGTTGCCTAATTACAATTCAGAAATTGCTGTCTCCTACAGTGGGTCGGTCTTCTTCCTTCCCCTTTTCCCTTTTGGGGTATGTTAATTCAAAATCAGTATCAATTGGGTGATAATATCCTTGCAGGACTAGTAACTCATCTTGTAATTATGAGGGGTGATGCATTACCACAGCACAGAAGGAAATCACATGTGGAACAGTTGATTGTGTACTTGCCATTACTTGCACACATTTAGACTCATTCTTGATAACAGGAAACTTTTCATGGCAAGGACTTCAAACATTTGAATGTTGGAAAGTTAAAAGAAAATTAAAGCTTGTACATTGGATGTTAACCATGAACTTGAGAGTCTACTTTACAACTTCAAGAGTTTCTATATCCAATGAACTAATATAAGAAGCCTGACAAGATGAAATGCCTGCATCTGCTGTTTGTCAAGCTACAGTGCATTAATATTTGGTATTTGTAGATTGTATTTTCTGATGCATGGTGGATTGGGAGAAAAGAGGACAACCCACAAGAGTGCCGTCTTGAGTTTCCAAAAGAAATGATTGAGGTAATCGTTATTAGGCTTTGTCATCATTCTCAGAGATTGTATCTAAAGTATATTGATGCTTCCACTGCAGAAAGCAATTGAAGGAGCAAAACTGAAACGAAGAGATTTTTGGTGTATCAGTAGATTTTGGTTTTCCTTTTCAGGGACAGCATGTGGAACATGATTTTAATGGGGGTGCTGCTGGAAGTTCTATAGATAAATCAGTTGTTAATAAAACTGGAAGAAAACATAAAGAGAAAGTTTCCCCTGAAACTGAGCTCGAGGAAGAAGCATCAGATGATGCTGATAAGTTGATAGAACCAACGGAAGTGACACCAGTGCGACATTCTGGTAGGAATGCTGGGAAGAAATTCAGGTAGCTGCCTTTACATTTCTTTTGTTTTTTGTTTTTTTGGGTTTTTCTTTAAGCTGTGGTGAGTGTTGGACTTACTTGTGTGACTGCTCCAGCTGCATATCAACTCCTATGTATTTAAGGAAATAATAAAAACTGCTGGAATATCTCTCTAGATATGAATGTGCTTCTATTGTGGATGGTAATCACAGTGCTTATCTTAAACTGTATTGAAGATGTGTAATGTTACGCACCACTTGCTTTGTTTCTTGGCCTATCTCATTCTATCAATAATCAGATATATGTGATTAATTTTTCATGTTTATTACCATCTTTTACCATGATGATCAATTTTATGCCTGCCAAAATGATATTATTGTCCACTCACGCACTAAAAGTTCTTCTGTCACATGGATTTGTGATTATAACTCTTAGTAAAAATTTCTGTCACCCAGTTCATGCTTAGCAAATCTATTAGTTCTTTCTGATCTTGAAATCCTGTTGACATTTTATCATTATCATGATGGCAGTTACATAGAACCTTCACATGAAGAAAACTCTGATGGAAGTGGCACAGTTGCCAATATAGAAGAAGAGAAACTTGCCCTTAACCCCAACACTTCAGCCGAAAATTCTACTCTTAGAAATATCCTTTTATTATCTGTATTCATACTTAATCCTGTTTTCTCCATGAATTGATGTCTGCCATGCTCAGCTATCACAGAAAGTCATTCAGTAAATGTCTGCTTTCGACAGTGTATATCCTTAACTGCTAGGTACAGGATGGAAGTTCTATCTCTTCAGAGGACAATGTTGATATCGGAGATTCCATGAAAAAGACTGAACAAGGTTGTGGTCATTTAGTATCAGCAGCCGAGGACAAGTCTATGGCCCCTCAAAATAATCATGGTTCACTAGTACAGGCTACAATCTCTACATTATTTAAGAAAGCAGGTGAAAAGGTGAGTTTTATAGTCCTTACATGAATAAACTCTTGTTTTGTTCAAATGTGATTTAACAGAAGACATAAAAAGTAGTTTGCTCATCATATTTTTTATTATAATCTCCTGTATCCTGTTTTATTATTGTAATTTACTATGTTCTTATATTTCCAGAAGGTACCGAAGGCTCACAAGATGTCCTCGTCTCCGAAAGGTCACTAACTTCATGACTGTTCATTTTCTTTGTTACTGAAGGGTAAAGGTTAGATTGTTAATGAAATAAAGATTTTGGTCTTCTTCAGTCTCCAGAAAGAAGTCAAAAGAAACTAATTTGAAGAGGAAGATTGAGCAGGTCAGTCATTATTATAGAAGAAACTTCTGGTGAATCACAAGTTGATAAGATTTTCTTTCCTTTCACAAGGCACCAGCTTCGTTATTTTTTTTAAATTTTCATTTTCAGGGTGATGGAAGCAGGAAAAAGAGAGTAGTTGTTAAAGGAAAAGGAGATGGTGAGTCTCTGCATCTCCCTTTCTTCTCCCTTGTGTTGGCAGTAACACAAGTTGAAGTCATCTTGTTTGGCGTCATATACTTAGCATTGCTTTTGATGATGAAGAGTACATATACTGTAAATATATACTACCTTTGCAATGGATGTCTGGTGCCGGGATTCTTCTTATAGTACCTCCTGTTACAGAGAAATTGTGACTTGTCCTAGTTATAGAAATGGAATGATGCTGTGCAGCATTTTCCCTCACACTGACTGATCTAAATTTGCTTTCCTCTGGTCATTGTTTTGCATTTTCCTGGCCATGCAGGAGGGAAAACTGCAAGAAAGGGAAAAGAACCTGAGGTATTTTCATTAAATAATTCAAATTACAAATACTTGTGAGCGAAAAATCCTCATCCTTTTAAGTGTGTCATGCAAAAACACCCACTTTGCCCATCTTGGCACACTTGTTTGAGAGGTAATTTTGGACATGAAGATAGATGTATGCATGTCATTTTGAAAATTCTCTACTTCTGGCCATTAATGTCGTCATTTTGTGTGACATATCTGAGCGGTAGATGAAACCTTTTTTTATGGATTTTCTTTGGTTCAGATTATCTGCGACCTTGATTAGAGTTATGTAGCTCAGAAATGGGTATTAATGTATCCCTTTGTTAATGAACCTTGCAGGTTCAAGTTGATGATATTGAAGAAATTTCGAGCTCATCAGAGGTATGATTTCTTATCGATCTAATGTAATCTTCAGGGATTGCCCTATCAACTTTCAAAAGGTTATGCACATCCCTTTCGTGCTACCGCAACCGGCTCAAGAAAATCAATCAAACTAGGTCCATATACTTCTACCGGTGCTAATCTCGGGAGTCGTGATCTCTATCTAGGAAACTGATGGAAGTGGTGAAGAGTGGGCTGCTTGAGGATTACAAACCTAGCAGAGATGCTGAGGAGATCCCCTAAGTGTTCATCTCAGGACAGCTCGAACTGCTCCTCTATTTGCACCCCATGTGCTTCGCAACTGCTTCATGGGAAGCTTGTGCTGTGCTTTCTAAGTTTAACCGCTATAAAGCACAGCTTCAGCAGATTTCATTTCATCTCGTGGCCTACTTTGCTCGGCCATTTCAAAATGCTTTACTTCTTTCTTTTTTTTTTTTGGCCAAAATAATGCTTTACTCATGAGTTCATCATATTTGGGAGGAGTGGAAGAGCCTGCCATGGTAATAACTCATGGTACCAATTCAATGCTCTTATCACAACTGAAGAAGAATTGAATAATACTAGCATTAAAGAAACAGAGCATGGACCGTAGAACTGTACCGGACAATATGACCCAATTAAGATAGATTGCTCTTGCAGGTTCTGGTAATTTGGATGGCAGCAACCTAGTTGATATGGATTAGCTCAAGCGATTTGGCCTCTCTGAGTTATGAGTTTCGAGAATGGAGGAAATATGATCGGGAGAGTGTTATTCATTGGTAGACAAAGTCGGCTCGAATTATGGTTGTTGAACCGAGATAAAACTTCCTTGCGATGGGATTATTCTGAAAACCTTTTCAAGGTCTGGTGGTGTTCATGAAGTCTCAGAATTATATGGGACCATATTGTTAGATTACAAATACCGGGAGGGATCCACCTGAAAACTCTGCCAAAATTTTGGGCCAAATATGCTATTATTATGGAGCAGCCAGAACTCGTGGTGGGGGGATAATTGGCCACCTGTAAATCCCGGTAAAGGCTGGGGAGGACTCAGGAGTTTCCCACAACGAGAACGGCCAGAAGCCACCGGCCATGCCGGTGCACCCCCGCTTGAGCTCTCTCTATATCTCTTACCTTGAGCCCGCTTCGTGTTTGAAAGAGACATACAAAAGCAATGCGCAGCTCTGCATAGAGAGAGCGAGTGAAGGTCGGAAAGGAAGAGGCAATAATGGAGCACGGAAACCATGGATATCGCCACCGTGGACACGCGATAAACTCTCCCTCCGGTAACCTCTCCACCCGTCTTTCTAACCTGTAAGTTCGAGAATAAATCCGATAATCATGAAAGTGGATTGTGGGGGTGTGGGTGTTAGAGTCAATATCTCGGGGCTGTAATTGTACATGCTTCGAGAACCGGTTCGATTGTCAAGAAAGAGGATGAGAGTCGGTATATCCTCACGGTTCATGCGATCCAGCATGAGGCATTATATACAGATGAGAGAAAACTAAATTGTAAAATGAGATAAAGTTCCAATCCCCTTCTATGCAAGAAACTCAAATAAGAAAACTTAATAAATAAACTATCGATAAACTTTTTAAAGATAATATTTGAACCGTAGGATCTAATTTTGTCGATTAACAGTTTTTTTTATGCTTATCCCAGTTTCTTTTTATCGATAGTGTCCGACACTACAATAACTAACTAATTCTATTGAGTGGTATATTGTACGACCTAAAACCCACCAATTAAACTCCAGATACCGACTCTCGATAGTTTCAAATTCTAAACCTAACTTAAGGTATGTTATCAATTTATCAGTAGACTATCACACTCGAAAATAGGGCTTATCCCAACCTTAGTAGACCATAGGGTATGATTGTTCATTAAATTGTATTGACTTGAATATGTGAAATATAAATATAGGGAAAAATATTCAGAATCGATGAATCGTCATGTTTATATTTCAAGTGGGCTCCAGCTTTTGTCTAATGGTAAAAAGAAGCACTAAACCATAATAGCATTTAATAAGATTCATTAATTAGATCATTTTTGGGTTTTTTTTGCCCCTTTATCCTCAATTCACTGTGCATGTAACGCGTTACTTGCTTGTTACATTTGCAAATTCAATCCAGCAATAATATATCACATTTAAATCGATTTAATTTAAAAAATAGAGTTCTTATTAACTGAACCAATCCATCTTTTATTTTACTCAATATTTAAAATTTTAATAATGTTAATTTATCAAGATAGGAACCGGTTCTAGAGTCATATCAAAATTAAATATGTAAAACGGTCGTACCGTTAACTCTTATGAAGCCTCCATAATTTCATTTCTTGTCGGGACTTTATTTGCTGTACCATTTGTACAAGTAGATTCCTAACTTAATTAATATTAAAGTTATCCGTAGTAAAATTTGATAAAAATAACCGTTGAAAATTAATAAAAATTATGATAATCAAATTTATGCACGGCGGGGCGGGGCGGGGTGTGGAAAAATGACAGTAAAGTGAATTTTAGGGGAAGTACTTTCCTTCCCTTTTTTTGTCGATTTTTGTAATTATAAAATGTTACTTATGAACATAGTTTTTAAGCTGGATTAGACTGAAAATTAATGTAGGTATAAATTTATGGGTTAGATCAGAAATTTAATGGGTTAAAC
>CXYZ01011466.1:384732-432187 GCA_900006705.1 Sonneratia caseolaris
GTGTATTATAATATATTTTTATTTTTTTAATATGAAGTCAATCGATTTTCTAACGGGTTCAATTAGGTTCACTGGTCGGACATAAAACTGGCTGGTTCAATAAGAATTTTTTTCTTTAAATGTGTAATTATATTTTTTGTAGGAACTGGACTGAGTGAATGACCCGTTCCCGATTAAACTGGCTGGCTGGCCTAATCTGGTTTTTAAACTATGCTTATGACTGTTAATTCGGTCGATCTGATGATTTCTGGCTGTACCAGCAATGCCATCATCTCGCCAACCCCCGAAAATGTCCGCTTGAGCACCGATCAAACAAAACCAATTTTAAAAAATAAATTTAAATTAATTAATATTTTAAAATAATATATTATATTATATAATTAATCAATTAAGTTAAATATTATACTAATTAAAAATATTAAAATATAATTATTTTTTTATACTTTTAAACTAACATATTTCTGACCATCCAAAATTCCCGGCGATACGATTTTTTCGTTCCGTGCCGGCGCCGGAGTTGTTTTTGACCGGACTAATGTAGTTAGTGTCAATCCTACTCGCAGGAAGCTAAATGGGGTATGTATTCAGACTGGTAAAGTAATTTTATTTGAACTATGAATTGAATGCAGTGGAGGCCAGTGGTACGGGCATCAGCGGCCCCGGCGTGGCTGCTGCTGCTGCTGCTGCGGCCGCAACCGGGTATGGCCGGCCGCCTCCGACGACGGTGGACGTGAGAGAGCAGGACCATTACATGCCCATAGCCAACGTGGTGAGGATCATGAGGCGGGTCCTCCCGCCCCATGCGAAGATCTCCGACGACGCCAAGGAGACTATCCAGGAGTGTGTCTCGGAGTTTGTCAGCTTCGTGACGGGTGAGGCCAACGATCGGTGCCAGCGCGAGCACAGGAAGACCGTCACCGCCGAGGATATCCTCTGGGCAATGGCCAGGCTCGGGTTCGACGACTACCTCGAGCCCGTCACGGTCTTTCTGAACCGTTACCGGGAGATCGAGTGCGGCCGGACATCCCTGAGGGGTGAGCCATTCGTGAAGCGGACTGTGGAGTATGCCCCAGCAACAATGGTTCCTCAGCCGCCGGCATTCCATCACACAGGGCCAGACGGGGCTTTCGGTGGGGGATCTACTGGCTACTACGGAGTGGAGGGGCCGCCCTGTGGTGGAGCCGCCGCCTGTTCCTCCTCATCTGCTTATGATGCTGCTCTGTTCGACAGCTTTGATCCCTATGCTCAGTTCAAATAATAGCTTAGCAGTACCATCACTTCGCAGTGCACATATTGCAGTTCAGAGGTGAAGGCCTAGAAAATTTCCGACCGGCTGCTCATAAGAAAACTATATGCATAGCACAAGCTTATTCGGTTCGATCGATTGTTCAATGTTTCATGTCTCGTCCTTCGAGACTGCAGAACATCTCCTCTAGCTATCTGCAACCTGAAATATGTTATGTATTTGGTGTAATCAGCAGACTGTATAAGAAGATCGTGAGAGTGGCTTGGATGGTTCTAATGTTAAAGGGCAGTTCCTTCATAGCTCGACTGATTGTGTATGCCCACGAGAATATTTGCTGAAGTGGAAACCATTGTTTTTCAGGTGGAAGTATGAGTCGAAAGACTTAACCTTATTAGCTCTCAGAACACAAAAACCTTGTGCAGTTAGAAGGTCATAAACTCAAGATGCTTCTAAGCACCTGGACAAGCACAACATCTACTTGGCAAGCTTGGTTGCTTGAGTTTAGAGGTTGTCGATAAGATGAACTGTTGCTCTCCCACTCGGACACGTTAACTTGAAGTCAACAGTCATAGCCCGGGAAATTCATCCAGCTTAATCGGCAAGAATCTATCGATTGGGGAGGGCTCTCTGTATTCAATTGCAGATCAAGTACGACATCGGGGCAGCAGATAAAATTCTGCAGATATATGCCAGGAAAGGGGAAGGAACACCTGTTAGCCACGAGCTCAGTGTTTTGAGGCACGTGTGGGCGCCTTGGCTACTGAGTACTGAGGATCCCTAGGCAGGCCCTCCCCTCGGCTTACGGGGCTAAACTAGTGTTTTATATAAGTATTAGAACAACACTCAAAGTATGTACATATGTAGATCACGTCCATGGTCAATCTATGTGCAGAGAGCCTAGTGTACAATACATAGGAAATTCCTAATTCTCCACCAATTCGGCCTACGCCGATAGCACACGAGTCTAATTTACCTGCTGATTAAGAGAGTTCACCCATTTTACTTGCCTAATGCCTTGCCCCCGGCCAACACCTTTATGGATTTCAAATTTTGTGAATGAAAAATAATTCGCAAACTTTCATGGATTGAGTTTTCCTTGAGCCATGATTGATCGACTCTTTAGACATTCCAAATTCAAATGGTTAACTTGGAAAAAAAATGCAATTAAAATTTCTAAGTACAGATATTAAAGGGTACAAACAAACCACCCCCACCCCCGCTCCCCCCCAACAAAAGCTGACAACATTTATTCACCAAATTCTGTACAAAGCCGAGTAGTGTGCGCGCAGGAAGATGCAAAAGGCAAGGAGCAAAGCTTTCATACGATCCACTCCATAGGAAAGCATATGTAACTCAAACAAAATCTATGCTTAGTACTATTTACATCGATTCCTAGTCCTAAAACAGAGAGAATTCTTGTTCATGAACTCTAAACAGTGCTTCTCCAAGGAGCATGTGAGCCTGAGGATTCAGGATCTCAGTAGTATTGTCGCCTAGAGAGGAAAAACTCGTAATCGGGGTGATTATTTACAGAGCTGATGTCACCCCCTCTGCTCACAGTAGCTCTAGACATCGAGGAAGCTGCCTCCTCAAGAGTCCTGAGCCGTTCCTTGAGGATCTTTGATGGGTCTAAGCTCGTGATTTGTGATGTTTGGCTAATCACAGAAGGCGTTAACTGCAACCAGCATTCACCCTGCGCAGAGTGGTATTTGAATCAGGAGAAATAACTGTTGCTGCATCTTCCAATTACTACATCCACAAAATGGTGAAATTGTTTCTAAAGAACCACAGTATAGCCATCTTCATTGTAAGTTTAAGCCTCTACTTGATTTCACTTTATCATGCATTAGAAAGCATAACTGAAGGACAAGTATGATAGGTTCTTCATGAATCTTAATTTATTCATACTTATTCCTGCAACTGCCTTTTCCGTTTTGCAGGAATTGAAGAAAATTGAGGCTGCCAAGTGATGACACAGTCCCTGGGAATTTCTCCTCAAAAGTTTCGGGAAAATAATAATGGGCATTAATGTTTTGATTGGAAACTCGAGTTCATAGATGGTTCCCCTAGTTTCAGTGCTTTTTCTTGGAAATAAAACAGTTCAATTTTTTCACAGCCCAAAATGCTTGTTTTCATTGAAAAGCAGGTTGAAAACAGAAACGAGACAATAAAATTTCAGCGGAGGTTTGGTTCCCCAAAACAATGCTAAAGGAGGCCTTGGATGAAACAAAAACGGGCTTTTAAGTGATATAATAAACAATGAAGAAAATTAGATAGCATTGCCTGAGCTTTGTAACTCTGAAGCCCGACAACTGGAGACACAACACAGTCTTCCACACCATTTCTACAAACCAAATGGCCAAAGGAATGGTAAGTCAGAAATGCTGCACGGAAGTTTCCATCAGGTATCCTATAAATTGGATACCATGCCACCGAATACCTGCAACAATTCACAGATGTAGGGAATATTTACCATCACTGGACAGGAAGAAAATGGGATATTTTCGTGCAATCTCGTAGGGTACTCTGTTAGAAATACGGACCATGATCTAGGGTCCAGATCCTGAAGACTTATTGAGTGAAGTTTGGAAGGGTCACCATAAGCTTTGTCTTGTGAAGCCCCATCGCCCCTGACAAGCTCCCGAATCCTGATATCGAAGAATCAAAAGTAAACATTTGTGGAAAATTTCCATTGGGATGATAGTCAACATTGGATTTCATGTTTTTGCTGATTTCATGACAAAATACAGAAACTAAGGAAAAACCATAATTCATAAAGCAAAGGCTGCTCTTCTCAGGAAAGATACAAACTTACTTCTCATACAGTGGTCGTCTCTGCTGTGGCTGCTCCAACTCAAAATACTCAAAAATCACCTCAGTTTCATGAGACTCATCACTCTCAGCAGTTTGAGAAGCAATTTCATCTTTGCTAGCCCGAGGTACTAGCAGGGGAAATATTGGCAAGTGATTAACAGTGGAGTTCTCACATGTTTTGTGAACATTGGGCTCCTCACTCTCCCTAGGCTGTTTCTTACCAGTTCTAAACAGCTGAACAGCTGACAAATACGGGACAAAGTATGCCCTGAATGAGAACTGATCCATTCCTAATCTCTTCGAGTTGTTATAGTCCTTCCTCCGTACTTCCAGACCAAAGTAACCATGCTTCCGGTACCATTCCCACAAGCATCCCAGAGGGATGTCAGGTCTCTCATGTACGCACAGACATGAAGAATGGTTCCTTGAGCACATCTTGCAACTAGATATAGAATGAGAAATACAAAGCACTGGAGAAGATAAGTGAAGAAGTCTTTCAAACTCAGCTATAGGGCCACCTGTTGCCATCTGAACAGCCTCTGATGCCAGCTGAGCCATGTGTGCATGATCTACTGCCACTGCTATTCTGTCCAAGTCAGTTGGAAACCGCCCCAATTTCCCAGGTAGGGAAATATCAGAGTCCGCCCTAAGATTCTGCTCCTCAACTATATTGCAATTTTCCATTGGCTCAGTGTGTCCTTTCTCATGAGGAGAAACATCACTTTCAACTTCAGAGGTTGATAAGGAGACATTGTTTTCAGATTTTACAATTGGAATTTCTTCTTGACGAGCTTCAGTGTGAGAGTGTCCAACAGAAATGTATGAATTACTAGATGAGCCAGTTGAAGCCAGAGTTTTTGTCCCAATGGGTACCCATTTCTGGGCAGCGGACCCACAAGTGCTCTTCTGCCTGCAAGACTCAGTGATGGTATCTTCCTTATCTGACCAAGCAACCCTACTAGCTAAAAGGTGAGGAAGGCAGACAGCTGAACTTGTTATGCTCAGATTAACCCAAGATTCTCTCAATGAGCTATTCCAGTCTTCTGTGCATTTGTTATCTGAATCAGCAGTACTATTACTACTCTTTCCATTAAGCTGCAACCCATCATGACACGCATGGGAATTGTGAACTGGTTCTGGAATCAAGCTCTCAGCATCAGTGGCTTTCAATCTGTCCCTTGGGTTACCACTTGAAGATATGACTGGAATATTGGCGATGTTTGAGTTAGAAGACTTATTAGAAGAGGACCCCTTCCCCGAATACCTGTTGCTCTCCTGTCTTGAACCAGGATACTGCTTCCTTTTCAGTTTCCCTGAAACCTTAACAGGTATATGCCTCTTATCTTCACTACTTGGCACTTCATCTTTCTCCAGAATCTTCCTACTCACCTTCACTGAACTGCGTTCTTTTTTGAGTTTCGTCTGAACTTTCTGCCACACAGGCTGACTATTTTCCTTGCCTATAGTATGAGAAAGTGAATTTCCAAAAGCGCACGACCTGGGGGCACTTGGACTGTTGACAGCTGCTTTGATTCGGTAGCTATTCTTGGCAGCATTCTGATTATCGCCTCTCCCCATTTCCTTGCATCGATCAGTTGAATCAATCACATCATTCAACTTCCTTTGGCCAGGATCTGAATTCGGCAGTTCTTTATGCCTAATCTCAATGGTTCCTCTATCAAATGCACTGGAATCAATTTGGGGACCTTCTCCGCCATCCGAACTGACCAAAGCTATATCAGACTCTGAACTTGGACAGTCAGAGAATCGTAGATCATTAGTTTTAAGTGGGTTCTTGGTTCCAACAACAGGAAACTTTTCAGGAATACTATGATCAGAAGTTGAGAAAATAGCTCCCGCCAAGTCCCTGTCCCCATTACGATTGCCTTGGATATCATTTTGATGGGAAGGTAATGGTGAAATCTCAGCTGAGCCACCATTTAAAATGATTTTCTCCCCCTGTTTCCCCTTTTTTGTCCCCCTCTTGCTTGTAGATGTCCTCACAGTCCCATCTACCTTGTTATCAGGAAGCAGCTTAGAATTTCGGATTGCCTTCCTACAAGGTTGACTTCTTCCATGGGACCACCTAGACTTTTGGCCATTATACTGACAGATTAAAACCAGATCAGTAATTGGATTCCTTTTTTATCTATTATACAATGCATTTTGAAAGGTCAGTTAATATTGCTATACACAAATTCACCTGAGAGCCACAAGTTGGGTTGCTATTGTTATCTGGACATTGCACTGGAACAGTAACAATTTTCCAGTTTCCATCAGACTCGAGTGTAAGGAAAGTCAGAGGTGTATGCCTGCCAAAAATAAATGAGTGAATTTTATTTCATCTTATTCGGAAATTTATAGAGGTGGTAAATTATATACAATAATAAAAAATAAAAAATATACAGTGAAACAAATATTAGTCACAAATGTAAAAGGAGTTGCTTAAAACAGAAGATTGTTAGCAGCATAGAGTTAAATCTATACGCCTTGCTTCGATCAGAGATCTCTTTAAGGGAGTAAAGGTCCCTATTCAGGAAAAATGGTAAAAAGGGAGTTAACAGCCCATCAAGTCTCATTCACTTTTCTAGAAACAGGTTTGAAGCAAGTTTTCAATTTTCAATAATAAATCCTTTTTTTTTCTCTTTTGATGAGCAAGAGTTTATTCTCCCTTGATCCATAAACACTCCACAAGCTCATTGATCCAGGCGAGCCCATGACCAAGTCGCACACTTGCAACACCTCACTAAAGTCTATGCCTTCGTGAACTACACACAACTCATAAAGTCTTGATTTTCAAGACTACAGAATGAAAAGTTATTAATTTGGAACAAAAAGATGAAAGATTGAGAGAAACGTGCAGTTAAACGAAAAATATAGTGAAACAAGAAAAACCAAGAAAAGAATATTTTAGGCCATAAAAAATCAAGAGTAAGGAAGACTATAAATTGGTAACATATCTTGAGAAGTGGAAAGGTAAGAAACACTATGACTAAATTTTACATTACGAAAATATCTTGATTCCTAATACTATTGATTAATCACGTTATTGAACAGAACAAATATTTGAGAAGGGGATCCGGTGCAGTGTTATCACTTTCTATTTCGGACCAAAAGATTCTAGAGTCAATTCTCACCATTGGAATTCCTCATGTCTAGTTATTTCCTTTTCTTCCTACTGTTTCTAGACTCATAGGCTTCCTCCATAACCAATAGATATATAGTAGATATTTGCATCCCCCAAAAAACAGCAACTAACATACCTGTCATGGATGTTCGGAAAAATGACGGGAGGCTCAATACAATCCTGTAGAAAGTATGAAGAATTATCATGAATAAAATCAACAAATAACTTTATGAAGTAATGGATCTCTCTCTGCCTAACGAGTGAATTGTATGAAGCAACAATAGGTGAAATTAATGCACAAACTACAACCTCCAAGGTTGTATCATTGTGATGTTCTAGATGTTTCAGGGGCAATGAAGCCTTTCGCCTGTCTGAAATGGCTGAAATATCACCTTGAGTCCTATTAAGGGTGCAATGCATCTTTTCTCAAACCTGTCCATAATCAAATTCAAAACAGTTAGAAAATCCAGAAGAAACAACCCCACTGGCCATGTTTGTCTGAGTTTCTGCTCAAGAGAACAAACAGAGATAGTAGTTCACTGACAAGAGCCTGTATCTTCCACAGTACAAACAATTCCTTCTCCTATCTTTAGAGGTGTTTAGCAAAATGCCTTGACCTAGATTGCAGATGTGCCATAATTAGCATGAATAAATTCAGTTGAAGACAACAATGAAAATAACAAAATGCTTGTAATAATGTAGATTGTATACTATCAAGTATCATCAAAAGCTCTTCCAAGTTAGGTGCCAGCATACTATCTTGACTTAAAGCGATTAAAGCATAATCCCAAAATACAAAAATGTAAAGGCATTGATCTATGGTATCGCTGAGAATTGTAAACTCTTTTAACATTACAACAGAACACAACCCATCCTACCACATCATACTAACAAAAAGAAATCTTTAGCAGCATTACGGATGTTTCTGCACTAAAATATATGTAGAGACAGCTCTTTGGAGAGGGCAGAAGATGAATGGCAAAGAGATAGCAAATAATTTAAATAATATAATTATATATAATCTTTCATGAATTCAGCAGATCTTAACACATTATTTGCTATAGTTGTATTGTTGAGATTAAATTATTGAAAAAATCAATAATATCAATGATTCTTTACCTTTTAATGAGGAGGAAGAAGAAAGCAGTGCTTGTGCTCTTAATTATGATAATCCGTACTAAAATTTCAGTTGATACGTGTTGCAGGAACCATTTAGGGGAAAAAACTCAGAAAGGAATGACAATTATTCAATCACATAACAACCAAGAAAAAAAATGCTTCCAGCCACAAGAGACAGGAAGAGAATTCTAAGGAATCAGTTAAACCTGGAAATCAGAAACTGAAGCAACATGGACCATACATCAACCAAATAAACCTAAAACTATGGTGAATGAGATAAGCTGCTTGATTCTCACTGCTAAATGCATATAATGAACTCGATTGTCAAACAATGGTGGGGCGAGAAAAAAACCCTTCTGACCATAAGGAAACAAATATAATGTTACCTCTAGCTGGTAAAAGAACCTGAAGAACATTTCCACCGTTGCTATACAGCTTCTTAAATCCGAACCAATAATGACTATACAAGATTAAGTCAATGAACAGCCACATTCACTGCTTCAATAAGCGATTTTGCAACCAAACTAATGCCCGAGCAGAGTGTTTCTTCTCAGAGCAGAAAACCCATCTCTGACATGACGGAACCCATTGGGGGATTGGCTCTTTACTTAAAAGAGTCAAATAGGTTTCAACAGCAGGATTCTCCAAACTAAAACCCTACCAACCAGTCAAGACAATGAATTGGGAATGAAACTCTCACCTCAACCGAAATCTCCATTGATATGGAAACTAAAAGATTCTTTTGCAAGCTAAATTATCCCCTCACGGCCCATTTGACCAAGGAAAAATTGTTGACTAACTTTAAGAATGTCAGGGATGGTGCCACTGGAGGCTATATTTAGCCACACATCTTTGCTAAAAAGAAAGCTTCACCAGATTTAGCCGTGAGGATCAAGATCATCATCACGAGGACCAGAGGGGATATAGTCCTGTAAATTTTCTGACCCCAAATTCAGATTCCATTAAAAAAACCCCATACCAAAGGACACTGAGGGAGAAAAATTAAAGCCGACAAGCACAGAAAAACCACGTATTTGTCTCCGATAAACGTGGGACAAAGATCTCATCGACGACCCGCATATAAAATATCCAACTTTCAGCAAGAAACATCCATTCCACAGCGAACAGGAAGACAGCGAAAGAAAGCTAACCATCAAACGAAAGGATTCAATCGAATAGTAGTCTCTCAAGTTGCTCTTTGCTCTCTGGCCGTCACATGAATCGAATTTCAGTGGACTCCGCGAGACGATCATAGATAAATAAGCAGGGAGACGTCGAGTGACAACAACTGTAAATGCCTCCTTGCTGGGGGGGTAATATGGTCACGGCAGCTGTTGCTCCGCAGGCCTACCGTCGAATAGAATTTTGGTGACTCCACACCTTTTTGTCTTTTTTCCCATCCTTATAACTATTAATAATTTGTCCACTTTATTTATATTAAATATATTAAAAAATAATTTTTTGGCATAGAGAAAGTCTTGCCCTCAGACATCATTCACAGGTTGGAGTTGAAATGTCTTATTTTTACCCAAGAGTAAGTGGGTGCAAAATTATAATTCCCTTTAAATACTCAAATTGACTCACTTCATTTATGATAATAATAAAAAATATTACTAGGTATCAATTTTTTAATACAATTATAAAAATTACTGTAATTTCACGTCATAATACATGTAAACAGTGATAGTAAAAATATTGAATTCGAAAAAAGTCCACAATACTTACCACCAACAGCTCTGACCTTCATGAATCAATCTGATTCCCCCTTGCCCACCCATTATTTTTGTCTTGTCGGGGGCAGAGCTTTTCGATTATTTCGTTGATTCTTATTTTATTCATTTATTCAGTTTAAATTTTGGGAGAGAATAAGGGCCACTAGAACTAGTGGCCGAGGAGAAAAGCGACAGGCACTTGGAGGAGGAGATGGCGAAGGTGGATGCCCTGCCACAGGACGTGCATCCACAGAGCTCAAACTCTTATCTACCACCAAAAGAACAAAATTCACTATTTCTAGTTTATCCTCGCATGTTCCTATATGGATAAGGTCCATCCCGACATATTCTTGGTTTTAAAAAGAAGAAAGTAAGAGACAGTGCTGTGCTACGCATCCTATGTTTAGAGGATAGCCTTGAGATAGCATGCCTGCAATCAATCCAAGATAAGCAGGATCGGTACCAACAAGCAGAGTCAGCTCGTGAGTTTGAAGCAGTAGTTGACGTTCTCTTGGTCCATCCGGTGAGGTGAATTAGGCACGCTGGGATGGAATTGAAACAGAGGCACGGTCTCCATGATTGATCCCCGACTGGAGCTATTGTTGCTGCTTCCCTGGTCTGGTATCCTGACCCATCACCAGATCTGATTGTATCAAAGGCTATGTGACCATGTGAGTCTTGGAGGTTTGCAGACCTTGGTCATCTTCTGCAAAATCTTGAAGGGGGACCGTGAGGATATGATGCTGACGCAGAAAGATGAAATTATAATCCTTTTTTTTTTTCTTTTTGTTTTTCCCGTTAGCATTTTCAAAAGCCAATCTCAGCCTCTCCTCATCATCCATAAAGCCCTCAAGAGAGCAACTGCAATTGAAATCTCCGCAACTTCAGACCGGAAAAAGAAAGTCATCAAAAGCTGGCTTGGATGTTCCTTAAATTTCACAGCCAAAACAGAAACATTCTCAGTCAAATTCGACTCATGGCTTAGACAAGAATAATTTCGAAACTTACCAAATAACATCAAGCCATGGCTAGGTAAATAAAATGCCCAGCTGTGCCAGCTCCCTTATGCTCCTTCTTAACAAGCCTCTTACTGGGTAACAGCATAGTGCCTAACAAGAAGGAAAAGGGGTAACATGAAAAAACACATCCGGCTATCTAAATGTAAGGTAAGATGATTTGTGGCACAGTGAGATACAGAGAGATCACGTAAAAGTTACATGATCGTGGTTGACTGTCAAAGATAATGGACTTCACAACTAGACAAATTACATAGGTCCATCTTGATGCGAAGAGAATGCATGAAACAGATGTTAGAGACGCAGCATATGGAGCATATAAGAATCCAAACACACCTTCTCGGCTCAAAAGAGTAATNCAGCATATGGAGCATATAAGAATCCAAACACATCTCCTCGGATCAAAAGAGTACTTTGCACTGGATAAACCGAACATTTCAAGTTTGATAGCATATCAGCCTAAGATGCTAGGTCCAAAAGGAGCCTGAAATAGAATATTTCTAGGGAAAACAAATCGCATTTAAGAGAATCCGAAGGGTTGTTATTGACTCCAAAAGTACGTTTGATAAAAACTTAACCTTCAACTTTGTTAATGAGAACTTACGCGCTCTGCCAGCACAGGGCTTCGATGCCTTAGAGAAGATAATATGTAGAGTTTTCTAAGTGGAGAAAAACCATGATTGGGTGGGCTTTATCCCACTATGGGCCGACCAAGCTTCAACTTAAAGGAACCATATGAACTCTGAGACAAGAATTTGCGCAGAGGTTCCCATGCACTGACACTATCCCTCTATCCTGAAACAAGTTAGAAAATATAGAAACATGGAATGGCTAGCAAGAAAGAAAATAGAATCTTAGGAACGTAAGATGGAATAGACAGTCACCTCAATCATTAGTTTCAGCAAAATTTTCCAGCTATTGACAAGGAAGACGCTGAGCACGGAGCAAGCCGAATCAAAATAAATACGATGAGAACATATTGATTCAATGAGACATTCAGTTCGTTCTCGTTAGGAGTTGGTAAAATAAACGGTGCTTCGGCGAGTTCTCTTCTTGGGCAGGATGGGGTTACCGCACTCTCTGGACTATATCACGTCACCAGTCTTCAGAGTATTCTCCTTTTCGCTATCTACAATGTATTAGTATCAACAACACATGGAAGGGCACTTATATATCTGAAACAAATCCGAAAATATTCCTTCTAGTTCAGCTAGAAACTCGGAGAAAACGAGGAAGCAGTGATAAAAAGGCAAACCTTCACCAGGCGCAACTGACCGATTTCGGGTTGAGGATCCATGTTCCGTGACCAATCTTACGCAACAAATGTAATCATGGAGAAATTTTGCAGGCTTTGTTGTAGAAGAATCAGCTGGGAAGAAGCCTTACTCGATCCTTCGGCTATGCAGTCCGCCACTGCACCGAAAGCGGACCGAGGAGGAAGACGTTGACTGCTAATTACGGGCTGGGCCCAAGGTCAACGCGCCAGAATCAGGCTCACGGAGCTAGCCCATGGCCCCCCGGCATGGTCCGGGCCTGGGTTCTGGTGGACCCGGCGCGTGTCACCACGTTGACTAGCGGACGAGTCAGCAACACGCAAGCCACGTGGAAGTGTCACAGACGGGGTCCCTTGGAAGGCAGCAAATGTGACGTCGTTTTCTTCCCTGGAGCCGACAAACGTGCTGGGACGGGTTGGGGAGGTTGGGTTGGACCCAGTGGATGCTGTGTGTGTCTCTTTTCATAATGACTTGTCAGAGAGACAGATACAAGTGGATTCACAAGTAGACAGATTAGGAGGTAATATATACATAATATATATATATATAAAAGTAATTTGATTCTTTTTATTAAATTTATGCTATCCATTTATTAATTAAATTATTGTACGATTCAATAACTTAAATATAAAAACTTTCATAAGTAAATATATTACAGCCTAATTATCAATATACATATATATTACACAATATTTGATTAGTTTTTTAAATAGTCAAAATATCTTTTTTTTTTAATAAATTTAACTTCACATTATTCATGTCTCTTTTGACTTTTATTGAGTCAAGCGGTAAGCAGGAAAATCTATAAACAATTCAATCCAAAAATGAAATTTCCTGCTTTTTTCTTTGCATTTTCCTCCCCCAAAACTATATTAAAAACAAAAAAAGAAAAAAAAAAACGGAAGTGTTTCAAAATCCTTACCCATTTCCAAGTACTATTTTACAATTTCGGGGCTCGAAAATAGATAACAAAAATATATATAATATTTAATATAATAATACTATGATAGATGTAAAAATAAAGAAAATTTAAATTCAACTTTATTGCACATACTCTTATACTATACTTATAAATTGATCTCAATTACTCCAAAATCTTGTCTTGGGCATGAAAATGCTGTACTTCGAGCCGCTTGGCCTAATCTAAATTAAAACAAAGAATTATTTTTAAAAATAATTAAAATAATTTTATGCTTTAATGAAAATTTTTATATAATATAATTAACTGATTAACTTTAATCTTATATTAATTTTAAAAATTATTATTAAAATATAATTATTTGTATACAAATAATAAAAAAATTAAAATTTCTTCCTAATTTTTTTATCATAAATTATTTTATTATCTTTAGAAATAACAAAAAAATGCGATATGTTGAGTAGCAACCCAAATTGACTTGGAAAATTGCTTTGCTCTCCGTCGGAAGCTTCGCTACCCTCAACTCGCAAGCCGCCGGGGTTGCCTCGTATTGCTTTTGTCGTTTTTCCGTGTGAACTCATCAAACGTGAGGGTTATATGTAAATTTAAATCTTCTCCAATCACATAAAACATTAAAATATTACAATTACACCTAATTCTTTCAACCATTAAAAATACTTATAAAATATAATGATTACTTATCCGTAAAAATTAAAATTTTCTGTAATTTAATTTTATATAATAATATAATGATATGATGAATCAAATGGTCCCTAAGTATAAAAAAGCTGGTATTTTAGATTTGATTTTTATTCATCAAAATTTTATACCCTTTTGATATTTATATTTGTATTGTAATTGGAAATTTTGGTTTAAATTAAAAATAAGATTTAGAAAAAGGGTTTTAATGTCCCTCACTCAGTCGAAATCAAGAATAAAAAAAGAAAAAAGAAAAAATTTGGAGCCTAAATTGGGATCGTATCGACCGCAATGACTCCGATCTCAATCATGCTATTTAGTTGAATATTACAGTAACTGAAATTACAGTTGCGTGGCAAAATTTTAGTTAAATCGGAGCCCCGAAGTTATTAAGGAAGTCGAGAGACAAAGTCCCCATTATCCCGATGGGCTCATAAATTCTGACCGCAGTCGGCTTGTTCTGTCTTCAGTGGAAACTGCGGCATAGCTCATAAGTCTGCGCCCGTGGGAGAGAGAGAGAGAGAGAGATGATGAGGGAGGAACAGCTTCCTGCAGAAGAGATTTTCATAGCAAGTCCGTTCATGAAGTCTTACGAAACCACCCCCGAGAGACATTTTTCCTCTCTGTCTGAACCTCTGAGCTCGATCCACAGCTCTTCTTCCTCAGATGATGATGAGGTGGAGGAGGAGGAGGAGGGGGAAATGGATCCCTCTTCTTCCTTCGGACCCAGTAAGCCTCTTATCTTTCTTTCCGTCCTCTCTCATTGTACGAGGGTGTTGCCCCTTGATCCCCTTATCTCCGGTGAAAAGTTTGAACCTTGTCTTCTGAATTCAGCTTGAAAAAGTGTTTGACTATGTCTGACTTAGATCCAGAGACAACAGTGAGCTTTAATATGTTTCTGTGCATGTGATGTTTGATGGAAATCTTCTCTGGCCCTTCTGGTCTTCAGTCTCCCAGACAACGGTTTCAGTTGTTTTTCTCTTCTTCTTCTTTAAGTAAAGGAGGCTGTGGCCTAGAAGAAGAGGATATTAGCAAGTGGGACATACATCAAACTCAGTACATATTGATCTACTCATTGTAGCAAACCCGATTCCTCCGGTTGTCTCTGTTCATTTGTTCTGAAAGTAGGCAGATCAAGTCAGCAAATGGGGTGCTTTGTGTTCAGGCGACATCTTATCATGCCCAGAAACATAATCTGGATCATTTTCTGAATGCTCTAAGACCATTTGACTTGAGCTTGATCTTGTCTCTTCACGGTGATCTAGGCGGTAATGTAATGAACTCATGTGGAAGCTTTTTGACGTCTACGGGCACGGACAAAGATGGACCAAAGAAGGGACGGACCAAGAAAAAACTGAAGAGGAAAAGTGGTAGCTTTGCTTACAGGTTCCGCGACCATGGTATTGTGTTGATTGATTCACCTCTGGGATGATTTTCGATTCCGTAGGTATGGTTTTGGTTAGATGTTTGTATATCAAGCAATATTTAATAGATTTTACGATGTTATTTGCAGTTAAACTCGGGTCAAAGCTATCTGAGACTGTGAAGGGGAAGTTGAGGCTTGGGGCAAAGATAATCCAGGAAGGAGGGCGCGAAAACATTTTCAAGCAGGTCTTCGGGATGAAGGAAGATGAGAAGCTGTTGAAGGCTTCCCAATGCTACTTGTACACAACAGCCGGTCCCATTGCCGGCCTCCTTTTCAGCTCCACTGAGAAGGTTGCCTTTTGCAGCGAGAGATCGATCGCCGTCTCTTCCTCCACCGGACAGGCCATTAAGACTCCATACAAGGTAACTCTCTGACTTGCAAGCCAGCTATCATTTGCAATAGATGACTTGTTCCATCTGAAATTTTAAGCCAATCCAATATCGATGTATAACATGGTATGAAAACGGGGGACTTGTCGATGACGTGCATAATTCAAAGTTTCAATCAATCACCTCACTTTTGCGTAGGTTTTGATCCCAACAAGGAAGATAAGGAGTGCCCATGAAAGCGAGAACATAAACAAGCCAGAACAGAAGTACATAGAGGTTGTCACGGAGGACGGGTATGACTTCTGGTTCATGGGATTCCTGAGGTACGAGAAGGCCTTCCAGAATCTCAAGAAGGCCATTTCAATGGCCAAGGAATTGTGAATAGAACTTTCTTTGCTTGTGTCAGAATTAGGGGATGACAGTGAAGAGTTAAATAGGAAGGCTCTTCAATGTAGTGTGATCAGATGTGTACCATGCTTGTGAGCACATTCAATTTTGTTATAGTCAGGGGTGTCTTAATGTTGGAAACTGTTGCAGAATCCGGGTAATCTTAATACTGGTGCCATGCGCAAATGTACTTCTCATGTCTTAAGTGTCCATTTTTTCCAGGTCTGGAATTACAATATCCGACATTTGCTTCGATGGGATGGGATGTTTCATGGCCGTTCTGTTCCTTCTCATGCACACCATTTTACCATCTCCTGAACATAAACAAGAGGCACTCGTTGTTGAGCTTCCTCACCTACAGAACTCTGTCCTCGACTTTATACTCAAACAAAAGCCCCAATTGCATGGCAGAGTCCCTTATGCACTTCTTGATGGAAGGCCTAAAATTGATAGAAGGCCCTCTTCGGTGCAATGGATTCTGCCTCCCAAGTGTCAGTAGCTGAACTGTGGAACCTCCGGGGTTGGCAACCGATAGCATCCGATGGTTTGATTTCATTCATAAATCGTTGGAGGAGGAAGGAGCCAACAATAACAAAAAATGAAAAGAAAATGGGGCAAAACTCAAGAATGGAGGAGTTCATTTTGTCGTGATAATCATAGTTTTAAAAACTGGACCGAGCCAGATGGTTTGACCGGTTTAACTTGAAACCGATCACTCATCCGGTCAGGTTCTTACAAAAAAAATCCAATTGCACATTCAAAGAGAAAATTTTTAATTGAACCGGCCGATTCTTGGCCCGACTAGTGAATCTAATTGAATTTATGAAAAAACCGGCCGACTCAAAATTAAAAAAATAAAAACTTATTATAATATACCTATTTTATTTACTAAACTTATATTTATATTTTATATTAAAATTTTGCATAATATAATTGTTATATTAATAATTTTTGTTATAAATCATATTCAAATTATGATATTATGTAAATTTATTGATAATATTATATTATTAATATCATTTATTATACATGCAGTTCAACCTATTGAACCATCGGTCCGACCCATAAATCCATACCTACACCGATTCCCAGTCCGGTCCGATTTTAAAAACTATATCGATAATTATCCGTCGTTAGGACCGAACTCAGACCAGAGGATTGTTCTGTAAATATCTACAGTACAGGGGTACGAGTATAATTGTTCCAAAGAAGTTTTGGATGGTATCCGCCTTCGTCTAGCCTCGCCGTCTTCGATTCAATCCTCTCTCTCTTTCAGCAAAGGAGGCGGAGGTGGTGGTAGTGCTGGGTACTGTATGATGGCAAAGTCTTGCAAAGGCCTGGCAATGGAGCTCATCAAGTGTCTCAGCGAGTCTGATTGCGTCAAGGTCGTAACACTCTCTGTCTCTGTCTTTGTCTCTCTGTGGGTGTGTTCTTGTTTTGGGCTCTGATAAATTGTTTGCCGACGACTTATCAGGTTGAGAAGCGATCGTACAAAGAGTGTGCGGGAGAGAAGAGCCCCTGCATACCGAGCGAGTGTGTCGGGCTGAGGGAGACTTATTTCAATTGCAAGAGAGGCCAGGCATGTCTTCCGTCTCCTCCCTAGCTCGTCTGCGCATCTTCCGATCATTTCTTCCTCGAACTTCAGTTCTCTAGTATTACTTTTATCGATTGTTTTGGTTCTGAAGTTATTGGACCGTGTAGATGAATTATTGGGATTGTGTAGCTTAATGGTACTGACAGATTGCTCTCGTCGCCTTCTCGAATTGGTTCACAGGTTGACATGAGAGCTAGGATTCGAGGAAACAAGGGCTACTAGTCGCTGAAGTGCTGTAAGTTTTTTCATTTTTGTGAAAAAGAGGACATGGAACGAATGATGTAGAATGATTGGCGCTAATAAACGCATGAGAGCAGCTTAAAAGAGGGCTGCTGCAATGACATGGCTCTCAATTTCAGAGTGTACTGTACCATTGGAGAAAATAGTTTACTATGATGAGAAAGAAAGTAGAAAGTTCCCTCTTTTGTTATCACTATCCTGTGACAGTGCAAATTGAATTCATTTTTATCTCCAGCTAGATGTTCTCGTAGCATTGAGCACTCGAATTTGCGCTTCTTCTGAGGTTCTTTCCTTAGGTTTGCATTAGCTAAGATTTGCCTACATGTGGAGGCAAGCCCTTCTGAGGAATCTTATGCCACTTGATCCCTTATGCCTTTGCTGCATCCCTTTGTTCACCTATTGCCGGAAACATGTCTTGCATTCATGCATATGTCAATGCTTTCATCTTTTGGCGGGCATTTCCTTGTTGAGGATGAGCTCAAGTTGTAGTTCTTGTTGATATTGTGTGATCAAATAGATCGAGCTTACTACTTGCTAGATGTCCCTGCTTGATCCACAGGAAGCGAAGCATCTTCCAGATGCTATGGTTGATTTCGTGTGTCCCAAGCTCTGTATATTATTATTGAATACACTTGTTCACTATCAGTGCCTTTTAACATCAGTTATATAAAGCTTAACTTACCATTCACATAGGGAGAAGAAGGTTGGCATTCCAGAGGCCATGAAAGCGGTACTCACCTATTGGACACCTAAGCATCAAGGGTGTAAACAGTGTCCGAGAGCTCGTCGTTGATGAAAAATGGGTATCAAACTCATGATAGAAAAGCATAGCAGCTAAACAGCTACTGTTTTCTCTAAGCAGACTAGAAGGGTTGCTTACTTGGGTATTGTTGCAGGGGTCTCACTTTTTTAGTCAACTTCCTTAATGGAACACCGAGCATAGATTGTACCAGAAAATTTTATTAATGCAAGTAATTGATTGTTCTTTTGCACCTGTCTGCAATTATCGTACTGTCAAGTGGATGGTAAAAGTGGCTACCGAGTGAACCGGATCTTCCTAGCAATTACATTTGCATCCGTAGATGTTCGATGGCCGACAGTTGTGTTTTGGTAGCAACTAGAACTGACTTTCCATATCGACTTTCATGTCGAACCAGGTCCACCAAACCTGGAAGACTACAGAGTCATAAGAGTCCTGCTTCCATAACAGGTTCAGTTGTGTTCAATAGTGGATTTCCTGTGCTTTGGTCTCTTGGCCCTGTAGTCCCAGCTGATCCGCATTTCATTTTGCTCAGATGTAAAGCACTAATCTCAGATCGAATAGAAGCAACGTTAAAGTCTATTAACAAACCCACAATCTGAGTCCGTAAAGAGTTGCTAATTCGATACCAGCTCCCACAATAAAGATCTTGGCATCTCGGAGCAGCGGCTAGACTATGACAGCGAATGTGAAAGCAGCAGATAGACTAAGACGACAAATTCTAACAACAAACCCCTGAAATGCACACCAGTGTCGAAAGTTTTCTCAGGCTCAGTAATCCTCGGGAGCCAGGGGCTGGTGATGGGTGTGGATCGGGGGACTTTCCGTGGGAATCACCATGAACTCGTAGATCAGCCCTGCAACGCCTCCACCGATGAGAGGGCCAAGCCAGTAGACCCAGTGGTGCCTCCACCTCCAGCCCACCAGTGCAGGCCCAAATGCCAAGGCTGGATTCATGGCGGCTCCCTCAAACGGCCCTCCAACAAGGATATTTGCCCCGAGGATGAACCCGATTGCAAGGGGTGCTATGATACTGAGACTGCCTCGCTTGGGGTCGATCGCTGTCGCATAGACCGTGTAAACCAGACCGAAGGTCATCACTGCCTCAAAGAGTAGTGCCCGCACCTCGTCTTCTCCAGATGCCAAGGCAAACCCACCAGTCCTCTGGAGAATAATGGACCAGAATTGTTAATGAATGAATCAAAACTCAAGATGATTCGTCACCTCGGATAAAAGGGCATTTTCAATATCAATAGCATGTTCAACAAGCCTGCCAAGTTCTGAGTTCAACCTTCTAGCAATGAGTTCTTGTCTCGATTGGATGTTGCATGAGAACAGAGTGTTTCATAAAGTTCAAATTTCAAACAAACAAACTCGAATCTGAGGTTTTGTCAGGGTCTCTACCATGCCGTTTGTCACGAGCCTCAGCAAGAGGGATGCGACTATAGCGCCAAAGATCTGAGCGACCCAATAGTAGATTGCCCGGATGATCGAGATCCTCCCTCCAACAAGGGCGCCGAAAGTCACAGCAGGGTTAATGTGGCCACCCGACACGTTGATGCTCGCCGAGATAGCTGCAAAGAGTGCCAGAGCGTGGGCCAGTGCGATGACAATCCATCTCGAGGCGGTTTCTCCCGTGTCAGGATACATCTTATCTGCACAGAGCGCCATGATAAATTTTCATATGCCATGATTACATCTGAAAAGATAACCACATATAACTGTCTCATAGCTGATGACCAACATTACATGGGACATGCAGGAAAGAAAATCTATGATAACGATAAGGAACCAGCTACCCAAGCTTAATCGAGTCTCAGCCTGCACTTAGCGGTAACATCAGTGCTTTACTGAAGAAGAGAATAGTGCGAAGAACATACTGAGAGCAAGGACGGAGCCTTCGCCAGCGAAGACGAAGACGAAGGTGGAGAGGAACTCGGCCAAGGTGGCTCTGATGGAGTCGGGATGGCTGGCTTCGTGGGCATCCCCGAACATGTATCTGCGGACTGGGTGCGGCCTCATGCTCGACGTCCCAACCTACAGATATACACAGAAACCAGCTTAATTTAATCCGCTCTGAAAGCTTTCGAGTTGCAGACTTGTGCTGCCCAAGGATGAAGATGGAGGTGGGAAATGGAGTTCGCATGGCGGACGGGCTTAAATTGGACAGATGACGAGGGGAGCGATGCGGGACACTTGGGAGTCGGATTGCAGGAATTTCGACACGTAGATGGCTCCATGTCTTGCGTCTAAAGTGTCTCCCTATGGGCTCCATCTCTATCCTTTCTCCTCCCATATACGAGTGTTTTTGATCTCATCATCATGCTCCGATACAGATATGATGATCTTCTATAGTTCAAACCTCTTTGTTTTCAAAATCGGTTCAAATATCACAGTAAGTTTACCCGATAACCGGGATTACGTGCAGATACTTAGAAGGCTCATTGGGCCGCATCTGTGGCCCATTAGGCCCACAGAGAAGCCCAAGAAAGGAAACGCAAAATTGGTCCATTGGGTCTTGAATGAGTCCATTGAAAGGCCCCGCTGGCTTCTCCCCCAACGCGCCAGCGCGCCCTCTTCACTATCCTCCCTCTTCTACAGCACTCTCACTTGGCTTGTCCGTTCTATCTCTCTGCTTCTCTGCTGCCAAGAGGACGTCATTGGAGGTCGTTGAGGTTACTCTCCATGTCTCTGTCGTCTGTTGCTGTGATTTATCGCTCCTGATTGTGCTTCGTTCGTTTGCTCTGTTCTTGGTTCTTTCCATTTCCGGTAAAATCAAACCGTCTAGCTGATCTTAATGCAATTCTGAATCGTCGTCTGGCCAAAAAAAGAAGTAAAATAAAACGCGCGGAAGATTAATTGGGCTGCTAAGGTGGGAAAGAACAATGCATAGAAGGAACATATAGGAGGAGACACGAGCGGAGATGGTGTAAGAGGAAAATTTTCTATGATAGTCGTCAATAGTATATTTAGGCATACTTTATACAGCATCGATGGTCTTTTGAACCCTAGTGTTTCGCTATTAAGCTGGGTTAAAGCTCATTTTTCATTTTTCCTAGTCTCTCAAAATCTTTTTATTTTTCTTTTGAATCAAACTACGATAAAATATCATCGAAATGAAATATGATACACAGCCAAGGGATCTAATTGCTGTTCGATTCATATTCAAATTTTCTTAGGGCAAGAACTAAAAGTTCTAGTAATGGTCGACTTCCTGTCAAATATTTGGGAATAACCTTTGTCCCAGGAAGTTTATCTGATAGAGACTGCAAGCCATTAATTGTAATCTAATTAAGCTATGCGGGAAGGGTATGATTGCTTCAATCAGTTCTTCAGTCACTGGTCAATTTTTGGTGCCGTGCTTTTCTTTTGCCCAAGAAAGTTCTTAGGGCTGTTGAGAGTCGGTGTAAATCATTCCTTTGGATGGGCACTAGTACTCAAACAACTGTTGCAAAGGTAAGCTGGAGTATTATCACACTCCCTAAAGAAGAGGGCAGATTGGGATTGAAACAGCTCGGTTCATGGAATCAGGCTTGCCTTATGAGATTTATTTGGCTGCTTATTAGTGGATCTCTTTGGATAGCTTGGGTCAAGGCTTATCTAATAAAGAACAATAGCTTCTGGGATCTGTACTGAGTTTCTGTTCTTATTCTTGGCACAAGCTACTGTAGCTTTGTGATAAAATTTATCCAATGAACAAAATCGCAATTGGTGATGGATTGTGCATTTCCTTTTTGTTCAACAACTGGCACCCCTCTAGTCCACTTATCTCCTGTATCAGTAGACAACAGATGACTCGGACAGGGATTTCTTTACATGCAAAGGTTTCTGCAGTGCAGCAAAATGGAGAATGGAATTGGAGACCTGGCAGATTACATGAAATGTAGCTTCTGGAACAAGAGGCGAGGTGTCAAGTGGCTCTTGAAAGTCAGAGAGACTGAGCCATATGGCTTCCAGATGAGAAGGGATTCTTTACTGTTGCCAGTGCATGGCATTCTCTACAGTTGAGGGCTGAAATGGTTCCCGAGGCTAAGCTAGTATGGGCTCAGCCAACTATCCTGAGTTATTGCTTCATTGCATGGCTCATGTTGCACAACAAGCTGAACACTCTTGATTGTGTTATGATATGGCACAATAATGCAATGGGTACTGTGTTTTATGTGGCCAAGATCAAGAGAGCTGTGTCCATTTGTTCTTTCAATGCACTTTTTCTATAAGTGTTTGGAATTGTATCCTTCAGTTGAATGAGGAGCAGAGGTGTGGACACAACTGGGATTATGAATACAGTTATGCCACTCAATCATACTGAGGTTGATCATTGCAGGCTATAGTGAGGAGATTGTCCTAGAGAGCCTCAATTTACTTCATCTGGAAAGAGTGAAATGAAGTAATCTTTTGCAGCACTATATCATCTTTGGATTTTGTCCTAGCCTGTATCCAAGACTCAGTTCAATGCAGGCTTCTTGGGAAGCCGAGAAAGTGGCATGAGAAGATGACTAGTAGATAGCATCTATTCATGGATAGATTGGGCATTTCTCTTGTTGTTTAACTATATTTTCATATATTCTTTTTATTTTTTGTCATCCTTGAGTGCCTTTGAGCGTGACCATTGAGCTCTCATTGTACATACTCAGTTTGATAGTAATAACAAAGGAGCACAGCTGATTCAATAAAAAAACAAAAATTTTCTCCTTCCCTGTTGTGGCTTCTGATTTTCACAAATGTTCTATTGTGAAACTAATGGAAGATGGGTTTTAATCCTTTCGTAACATCTGAGAAAGGCCAATAATGGCTCGTGAAAACGTGCTGACTTTCATTCAGCCAACATCAGTAGTTGTTAGAATTCTCGACTCACAGCAAAATCTTGTTTTCTTTGTTATATTTACTTAGGCAACAAATTGTCAGAGCCCTGCACTGTCATTTTCATTTGCGGATGCAAACCTGTAATTATCTTACATTGTTGCTCTCTCTTAAAGCATCTATATCAGCCGACATTCTAGGACTGATAAAGTTGTTTCTTTGCTATGCTGCAGGATCGATATTTGGCTTAAAGGGTTGCTAGTATACACTCCTTAGTTCCCCAAGATGTCTAGTGGCCCAGGATTGGAATCTCTTGTTGATCGTATGCTAATTCTAAACTCTTCTATTTGTTTGCTCTACGCATGATTTCGTCTCCTATGGATAAGCAAAGATGTTTTATCCCCTTATGATATGCAATTATAATTATCCCATCGGAAATAGAAATGGAAAGGCTCAAGTGATATAGTGGTTCGAAAATGTATAATCTCTTAAAAAAGCAAAGATTGGAAGATTAGATATTCTTTTTCAAAAGATAGTACTCTCAAATTGTTATCTTAATAGCAGGCATATGATAGATTATACCCTGACAAGCATATCATCTTGATTCATAGTTTGCTGGACCTGCTTTTTCAGCTTCATTTTAATAATTTGATTGCATTTTCTAACAGCTGTCATTTCATAATGTAATTTTTCTGAGATTTTTATTGCTATATATTCCAAAGAAACTCTAGATTTTTGTTAATAATTAAAAATTTTCCATCTCGTTTGCTTCTCTGTCAGATATTTCTTTTGTAATCTGATCTCAAATAATCACTTTGCTCACAGAAACAATATCAGTAATTACTAATGATGGGCGCAACATAGTGGTAAGTTCTTCGACGGCATTCTTGGGCTACGTTCTTTGGAATAACTACTATCTTTTAACCAATATTTTTGCTTCCATTAGGGGGTGCTGAAGGGCTTTGATCAGGCTACAAATATTATTCTAGATGAATCTCATGAACGTGTATACTCAACAAAGGTCTGTTCACATGTCTAGATTGCCCCCAACTGTTCTAAACCGTAGCAGGTCTAATAGATTCTTGTTTATACTGGTCTGCAGGAAGGCGTTCAGCAGCTCGTGTTGGGCCTTTACATAATAAGGGGTGACAACATGTAACATTATACCCTTCATCTAAATTATTTTTTCTACTAAGAGACATATCACTGAAGATATTTGGTACATATCTTATTACTGCAGAAGCGTTGTTGGGGAACTAGATGAAGAGCTTGATTCGAATCTTGACCTATCAAAACTGAGAGCTCATCCCCTAAAGCCTGTTATTCACTGATCCAGCCTGAAGGGTCTGATAGAAGTGGACCAAGCAGTGGCTGTGTATGCATGATAGCGGGTCACTGAGAGGAATGTTCCACGGTGTAAGAGATTCACGTGTGCTGTAAACCATTACCCCGTGGTTTTTGGGATTTGCAGTGCGTGGATTACGAATTCTTTTGCTGTCACAGAGAGATTGAAACTGGCAATACCATTAGCTGAAGAGAGAGCAAATAGTTGATTGTTGAAACAGTTGTTCCGTGACTGTGATGTTTTATGGGAGATCTGAGGCCCGAGGGCATGGCCATATCTTGGAAGACATGCATTTATCTGGTTTACATGCCAAGTGAATATTCGATTCAACAGTGAACTAATGCTGATGTCAATCGCTTGGGAGCTAGCGGTAGATATTGTATTATTAGCTTTGTCAGGTCGACTCTATCATAACTATGAATCTAATGAGGCAGGCGTAAATTATGATTAGACTGAATTGGAAAATTTCACCATTTTGTGAGGCAAAATTGCCCATTTGGCTCGATTAAGCCAGCGGAAAACTGGATTTGGCAGTGTTCTTGTTTCTTGATTATGTGGGTATTTCCTCGCATTCAGCATAAAATCCGTAGATTTGTGTTGTTATGGGTAGCTTGATTCTCTTAGCGTTTTTAAGGGGAACCATGTTAAGAGAGAAATGAAAGAACATAAAAAAAAAAAAAATCAGTTATCAGAACTGATCTTACAATGCTGCAATGTTGATTAATTACCATCTATCTCAAGATAAGGTTTGCTTCCTATTTTACCCCGCAAAATTTTCATTTCTTCAATTTCACCCTCTTGAACTTCGTTTTACTCACAGAGAGATGCTCGAAGAAAAGGGTTCAGTCACTGGCCGCTGAAGACTTCCGTTCACCAAAGTAAAAACGGCGCTGCCCGCTGGCCCAGTTTTTAGGAGCAGGCAAACAGAAGTCATTGTCAACTGCTTTCCAAAGGTAAGGAGACAAACTTCATTTCTCCAATCTATAACATACCAAACAATTCCGAATGACGCAAGGTTTGTCTACAAAAGAGAGCCATGAGATATTGCTACAAAACTTCAGTACACGCTCTGCACACAGAGAACAAACCAACTCAGTTCAGTCCAGTCTTGGTCAATCATCTTCATCATCAGAACTAGCATATGATAACCCCAGCAAACTCTTTACTGGATTATCCACCTTGGCCTCGCCCTCAGCTTGTTTTGGCGTAGATGATGCCTGTTCTTTCCTTGAATCATCCTCGGATTTTGGATCTGATGAAACATGACCACTGGAAGTCACTGCAGGCTGAGGCCGACTTGCGTTTGGTTGATCGGACACTCTCTGCCGCTTCGGCTTGACTTCCACCACTTTCTTCAGCAGATCCTGCTGCCTGAAACGTCCAACCAGATATTAGTCCTCCATATCCAAAGCTTCTCTAAAGAGTAGAACAAGTTTGGCCAAAATTGAAAATGTTACTACCTAATCCCACTCTTGGGCTTTGGTTCAACACGGAGTGGCAAGGGGACTGATGCAGGTGATGAATCAGCTATACTTGCAGCTCTGTGTCAAGTAGTTAAGGTGAACATACCCAATGGTTTTATTGTATTGTCTGCTGCATAATTGTGATATTTAAAAGGCTGAATATTGGAAAATTGAAATCTAATATGATAGAAAGAGCAATTCTCCAGAAAATGAAAATTTTGATGGAAAAGCACCCACAGATAGATCTCAATCAATTTCTTGTTGAACAATTACCACTGAAGGATCATGGGATTTGAATACTTTCATATAATTGGACATCAATCTGACTAAGAAATTAAAAAGGATATCTTAAATGCAGCAAAAGCTCGTTTCTCAGTGCGTCGAAGAAGCCGTTCCGCATCCTCCTCAGCCTCCATCTGCTCCTTTAGGTAGAGCAGGTCATCACTGTCCAAGGCTGCATAAGAGAACTTAGACAGTTCATGAAAAGAGTTCTCCGAAGATCAAATAAATAGAAAGCATAAGATGTATTAGACATCTTTGTTTTGGTGGATTTTCTTCATCCCCTCCCACTTGATTCTGCACATATCAATATTCATGGATTATAACTTTCATGCAATTACCAATTCCAATGTTAATAGGAGTGGGACTGACTTTTTCCAATAACAACAAAGTCTTCATTGAATGAGTATGAAGGTTTTTCATAGTATCTTACTGTTAAGCCTAATTATGATTCTTTCATACTATCTATCTATTCAACAAATATATAGACAATCCATTTATTAAAATACATAATAACGACTTTTCCTTAGAATTCGGTCACTTAATCGATCTACCTACTTCTGTTACATTAATATTAATTACCACTGGTGTTTTTTTTAATAGTGATAGCAATGTGTTTCATTATCAAGCACATTTGAGATTTTTTTGCTTACCTTAGTTTTTTAAAAACTTCAATGTTGAGATTAGTTACTAGTTCTGATTTACATATTTTTTTGAATTAGCAGGAAGGTGTTCTTGCCTATTAATTGGTTTTTGGTTCACATGATTTATTGCAGCAACTGCTTGTAAAAATGTATTTTTAACCAATCATGTAGAAGATTTGGTTTATTATTTGGAATTTATGTCTTTATCGGCTAACAAGTAGTTTTGGATTTCAGGATTTGTTCGAAATATTCAATAACTCAATCTAAAATAAAGAAGAACATTTTTTTTCCTTTTGCTGGCAGTGGCCAGTTGGCACAATTCCCTCTTCATGTATGGTTTACCTAATGCCATGGAAGGTCCTCCTAATTCAACTCTTATACACACTGCTACTATGATGGAAGCAGTGGCTTTTCTTGTAGCTTGACTTCTTCCTCTTTTCATAACCATAGCTTGAATAATGAATTTCACATCTTTGATAGCTAGGTAACAAATTATTTAGCACTCAGCTCTCAACTCTCTCTTTTTGATCCCCTATTCTTCTGGAAGTGTGAGGTGAACGTAGGTTGTGATCATGCTTACCGCCTCGTCCATGAAGGTACCCACCACGCTCTCCTGCAACCTCTTGCATCTGCTTGAATCAACCACCCGGTAAACGCCAAAATCCCTGCCCGGGCATGTTATCAGAAAACTTTTCTCTTGAGGTCCGTAAAAAATTCTCAAGACAATTAACAGAGGGCACACGAAAGCTGCACTAGACTAACTTACCATAAACATAACATCATCACATCAGCTTCTATCTATCACAGACCTTTCTCAGTCATTACTATTCCCAAAGCAAAAAGACCAGGCCAACATGGATATAAAGTCCCTCATATCTATTTGCATTATGGGAAGAACTTAGAGATCCTTTCAGTGAGGGATTCTCTAAAAATGGCTGATTTATTCAGTTGGGTTATTCCTCATTGTCCCAGCCAGACAACTCTTTCATCATCCAAAAGGAGCTTAGATGAGCTTCATCCAAATTTCATAAATTCAAAAATTTCCTGAAAATCTACTTTATGCTCGTTAAACTCAGATTGAAGTCACTGAATTCCCCTCCAATCCTCTCCTAGGTCTACCGACCTGTATTAAAACCGAAAAAAGGAAGTTTGAAAATTTTCAAACAAAAGGAAGATGGATGCGGCTAACCTTAGCAACCATGCGCTGGAATGTTATATCTTCGTCGTCAACCTTGTCCTTTCCCTTTCCCCATTTCTTATCTACACAGAAATGGGACAAGGCCACAATCAAGATTCGAAATTGATAAACAAAAAATCAAGGAATCTCACACTCCCGAATAGATACAGCATTTTATTTAGTTGCAGTATGTGCTTGGGGAGGTTTACCTTTGGGGTCGGAGAGATTGGTGTACTCCCGGACCTCTCTTCCCGCCATAGCTGATGATACCCTCCGACTTAGAAAAATACCCTAATCTTACGATTTAAGTACCAGGAGAGACAAGCAAAGCCCAACACTTGGCAAAGTAGGGAGCAGCGCAGAGGAGAACTCGGTCGCGGGAAGGAGGAGGAGGAGGAGGAAAACAAAAAAGAATGAACCCTAGACGGCTGGGATATTCTTTCCGAAGCCAGGAGCGAAATGATTTTACTTTTCACCCCCTGATGTCCCGATAATCATCCTTATACCCGTAAACTTATGCATTTGTCGCACTTTAGGGCATTTGACTTGTACTTCTTAATAACTACATCTCACCAAGGTGCACTATTGTTTATACGTGGAATCAATCTTTTTTTTAATATCGATGGTATCCAACGTCATAATAAATAGCTAATTAATCAAACAATATATTATATAGTTTGTGATCATTATTAATTCTTAAATATCGACATCAGAAAGTTTTGAGTTCTGAAGTTGACTTACTGCATGTTGTGGAGGAATCTGCTTTTAATTTGCGCCGAGATATCACTAATACCAGGGGCTTACCCTAAATTCAAAATCAATGTATTTTGGATTAAATTCTTATTTATTATTTGTTAATTATGAGGAATTTAGTCAGGCTTTTTGCTGAATGTGAGCCCACTGGGGCCGTGAAAATGATTGGGCCCAAATGAATAGGCCCGGCCCAATTGAGCCCATACATTCCTCTAGAGATATCATCCAGAACAGCGTCCGTCTTCTTATACAGTCACGAGGAGGTTCCCCGGAGCTGCAGGATTGTCCCCCGTCCTCCGTTAATCAGTCGGACTATGTCTCTCCTTGTCAACTCAATCTCAGCCCCTTCACCTCCGGTGCGTCTGTGTTGATTTGTTAATCACCGGAAGCTTTAATTAATTGTGGGCAATGATTTGAATTGTCTGTGAATTTTGACAGTGGAAGTTGAAGAAGCCCAGTGGGTTTAGCGGAGTTGAGAGAAAGAGGATATACAGTAAGGTCGGCTTCGGGTACAGAAATGGGGTCAGAGCTTTCTTCTTCAATCCCAGTGAAGAACCCATCCTCAAGGAAGCTCTCAAGGTACTTGCCCCGTACAGGTCCGCTTGGTTTGTCACTGTTGTCTCTTCTATGCAGGTAGTCATCGTGTAGGTCTTGGATTGATGTTAGCAGATAAGTTCTCCCAAAAATTCGTGATCCTGAGCAGTGTACTGTTAGCGAAATCATATGCTTCATCTTTCTTGCGAAGCAGTAGGTCCAGGAGAGTGCCAGATTATGTTGTTATTTCATTCCAGCTCCATGGTTGCCATTCACGTATTCATAGATCACATAACTTAGCTGCATAAATGTTTATCTGCCTGATCAGCTAATCACTTCTTATCGTTTCTTGTAGAGAAGTACAAATTAAGATTATTGTTGCTTTTAGCTGGTTTGAGCTCGTAATTGAAAGACCTTGACGTTGTAATCAGTCTATGAACAGCCTACACAAATTTTTGTATCGTATGAGGTAGTCTTTTTATTTTTTGGTGCTTCTGGGCACCTTGATGGGATGAGTTCTTTCTTTCCTTCCCCCTTTTAAATTTCTTGGGCAAATGAATGGAGAAGTTTGCGTAGATAAAGCTGTGGTGTTCTAGCACAGTGATCAGGACGATAGTGAGGCGAAGATGTAACTTGGAATGTGTAAGGCATGTTGGATTCTGTAGAGATAAGAGATGTCATCACATTATTCTAGTTGGTTGTAGTAAGTATGAGAACCACGAAAAGCTAGTCTGGGCTCTGCCAGTTTAACTAGGAAGTCTCAGTAACCCTTTTTTTTTTTTTAATATGAGTAGAAGTCTCGGAGACCATTGGTTAACACCATCATAGATGTATCAGAGAATGATGTGTCACCCCATTTTTGGATATCTTAACACCGTTTGGATTCAAATCTCAAGTTATTTATTGTGGTATCAAATAACTCATATCCAAGTTGCATGGCATTCGCCATTCAATTTATATGCGATGATGCACTAGTGAAAAAAGCAGGAGACAAAAGCAAAGTTACATTTTGGAGGACTGAACAAGATGACATATCCCAAGTTATATTCCTACAAAACCTCCTGGAGTGTCATAGCAAACATTGTTTTTCCCCGGAATGCTATTCATGTTGCTTGGACTCGGTGTTCGAAGTTGAGGATTTTGTAAGCATTAGAAGTGTATGCCTTAAGATACTTCATATGGATTGAGTCACAACAGAAGTTGGATGCATGGCATTCTCAGTTTGTCTCATGCCAATGTTTTCTTTAAACATCACATATTGTTTTCTGACACTATGGTATATCATCATCATCCACAACTGCAGGAACCAGTTGCTTTCATGGGCGGGATGTTTGCGGGACTCCTGAGGCTCGATCTGAATGAAGACCCACTGAAGGAATGGGTTACAAGGACAGTTGAGGCTTCGGGAATCACCAAGGAGGAACTCGAGGTCGAAGGATCGAAAGAGGTAGAAGGAGCCCCACGGGAGATTGTCATCGAGTGACATTCTCGAAGCAACTACCATACACTGTAACAAGTTCCTGAGCAGACTAGCCCATAAGAAATTACCATCTGCATAGTTTTATAACTCATTACCAGTGGTGGATTTTGTCCATTTAAGAACTGAAAAGACTTGACTTGCAATATAAAACAATTTTGATATTAAGTATCCGATACTCTTAAGCATTTTTCTGAAGATATGCATACCAATAATTACTTATAAGATTTCACATAATATCACATTGATAATCGCAGTACCCTCCGAAGAATAATCATCATCATCACCATCCATCCCAGTGAAAATCTAGTCCACTTGAGACAATCACTCGGCCTCAGGGGGTAGATAAGCTCTTCTATATTTTTTGTTTTGTTTTTTTTATATTGGTAGTTTCTAATATCATAATAATTGATTAATCTATCAGGTAATATATTATATAGTCTATAATTTATCAATTAAATTTCAAATACTAACTTAATATATTATTAACTTATCAACATGTTATCATCCACAAAAATCGGCAATTCTAAACTTAGTTTTGAAATTGGGAATGGCGGAGAGAACTTAAATTTGGAATATTTTAAAGGAGGAATTAGAGGATAAATAAATCTCATGCATCCCCTTTTATTATTTATTTATTTATTTATTTTCTGATATCAATTATGCGATTTTTTTATTTAAAAAATATTATAGTTCTGTCCTCAAGATTTTTCAAATATCATGATTGCACGGCTATTTCGATCTTTTCGATAATCTATGATATTTAAATATTTGAATCATATTATTATATAAAAAAGATAAGCTAATTTTTTTAATTTATTTGATAATATTATGTTATTAATTGTGATGAGGAGTTAGGATTTAGCTCTGGCAAGAATATTAGAATATATGATATTGGTAAAAAGATTTCAATAAAATATAATATCCCAAAATATGATAGTAAATCTATCGTTATCTATTCCCTTCGCCGCTCAAATCCAAATTTAGCTGGGCTTGTCATGCCTATATAAATCGAACCAGTCTAGTCTCCGATGATGCTTCGAACCATATATAGTTCACGGGTTGTCTGCAAGATCATCGCGTTCTGCATCAGCCATGGCTGGACTAGCTCTCGCTGATGGTGGAGGACCGGATTACATCGATCAGCTTCCCGACCATCTGATGCACCGCATCTTCTCCTTCCTGCCCACCAAAGATGTCGTCAGGTTCTGCAGCCTGTCGAGTCGTTGGCTCCGGTGCTGCACCGACGTCCTGAATGTCGATTTCCATGAATCCCTGCACACGAGCCGCGAGCTGCACCGCTTCGTCTCGTTCGTTAACGGGTTTATTCGGCGATACTCCTCAGATAAGATGGAGAGGTTCTCTCTCCGCCTTGATCGTCCCTGCGACAGGATACAAGCTAGCATTGACCCGTGGATTCAATTTGCGGTCAGGCACCGGGTCAAGGAGATCTCCTTGGATCTGGAATCTTACGAGCTGCCCTGGTTCGTGAGCAGCTCCACTTGGCTGGAGACCCTCCGCATCACTCACTGCACCATCCCAAACCAGTGCGATGGCTTCACCTGGTTCCATCTCAAGGAGCTGTCGATCAGTCAGATGCAGCTGAGCGACAACATGCTGAGAAGTATCTTCCTCGGTACCCCTGCGCTCGAGCTGCTGAAACTGGAAGGCTGTAGGGGACTGAACACAATCGACTTACGGAGACCTCCGAGGCTGAGAGAGCTCGTGGTGGACTCGAACGAGGGCTCCCGTAGACTCGAAATCATCGCTCCGAGCTTGCACGTGCTTCGTCTGCGAGGACACTGGCAATGCCAAGAGTTGAAGCTGACGGATGTGTCCTCCGTGGCCGAGGCAGAGCTCGATTTCCTCCTGCAGGTCATGGTGGATCGGGATGATGATTTCTACATTCGCCCTCCCCAGTTTTTCTGCAACACGTTCGAGGGGATCCTCGACCAGCTGCAACAAGCTTCAATATTACGCATTGGCTATTGGTGTAACGAGGTATTTGCGCTTGTTTCTACTACTGTATTTCCCCTCCAGAGTTCGGAACTTTATTCCGGGATAAATTTCAGGTTCAAGCTTTGCTTGTGATCTCATCAGGTCGTCTCGGGCATGGAGGAGGCTGGAGTCGACACTCGGAAGATGACCAATGTTAAGCACTTGATGATCGACTCCATGCTCGACAGAGTTGATCTCATCGGGATCAGGACCCTGCTGGAGAGATCGCCTCATGTCGAGAAACTAGAGCTTAGAAGGCTTGGCAGTGGCATTGATTATGAGGTAATCGACTAATCAGAATTCAGATCTCATTCTTGAATTTTCGCACTCTCCAATCTTAATTGACCCGACCTCCAAACTGATCTAATCCGTTCATTAGTTTGCTTATTCTTGATCCTTCTTCGTGCCATCTTCCATTCACAGTTTGATCCACGTAAGAGAGAAACACACCACACTATCCCTATTGATCAACACCAGCGATGTCTGTTCCCCGATGGTGTTCTCGAGAGCCTCGAGAAGCACCTGAAGCATGTGAGGACCGGCATTCTCAGGTGGTCAGATGCTGCGACGGGACGACAGATGACGAGAGCCTTTGATCCGAGGAATTGGAGTAGAGGAACTTGTTCGATCAGTGGCACTGGCGCAGCAAATCTGATGCTCTGCCAAAGAGCTCACATGGATAGTGATCCAAGAAGCCNGTGGCACTGGCGCAGCAAATCTGATGCTCTGCGAAAGAGCTCACATGGATAGTGATCTAAGAAGGCGGTGAATCTTCTCTCTCATTTAACAATGTCTTGGTTAATCTAAACAGCATAGAGAAGCTTCGAAAATCTCGAGCATGACACTTTCGTACGTTCCACGAAAGTAGAAAATTTTGATCAGTCATAGTTTCTTTCTTGAATTTTCCGACTTGTGATTGATAAAATTGTTCGGTTTTTTTTTATACATACAGCTCATTGCCATGCAAATTTAGTATGCAAGGATATGCACATCATAGCTCCAGTCGTTTAGCAAAGTATTTGTTTTATCCTCAATCCTCGTATGCGATGAAATTGTGATCAAGGACCCTGATAATTTGCCAGTAAGATCAGAGAAGAGAGACGGGGAATCACCGGAACCATGGCAAGAAATCCACCAGCCATGTGTATCCTGACATGCCACCGTCTAGCTTCCTGGCCCAGTTCGCCCGGATTTTGGACTGAGCTTTCTCAGTTGACAGTTACAATGGCGAGAAGGGTCAGTATAAAATCATGAAACATCCATCAATGGCGGCTTTAGAATCTGGGTCCGGAATGGANTTGACAGTTACAATGGCGAGAAGGGTCAGTATAAAATCATGAAACATCCATCAATGGCGGCTTTAGAATCTGGGTCCGGAATGGATCCTCCTCGACTTGACGGTATAAGCACCAGTTCGCCACCAAGGATTCGGTGGTGGATAGCCTGAGAGAGTGGCAACAGCTTGGTTAGCAGAGTAGTTGTGGGTTGGTTAGCAGAGTAGTTGTGGGTAGTACATCTGGAAGCTCCAAATGTCAAATTCATTCCTCTTCCCTCTTGAGATGGGGCTGCCATGACTCTGCTCATATCCACACAAGTGGATTGGGCGTTTCTGCTTGTTAATGTAGATTGACGTTGTACGAATAGGTGGATCTTGTCTTTGAAACACTGTGATTCNGTTGACAGTTACAATGGCGAGAAGGGTCAGTACAAAATCATGAAACATCCACATGATAATCCAAGCAAAACTGAAAGCGTACTTATCAAGGGAAAATCGGGAGTGTCTCAGAGAGGTAGACGGAAACTAACATATGAAGATGCTGCCAAGCTTGAATCAGTTTCCTTTCCCTCCTGTGGAGATCAAGAGCTTCTATAGAAAAATGATTCACTTTTATGCATTGCGCAGAAGCATATTCATCAGCACAGGGGGCAGTGTGCTCCTTGTCTTCGAGAGGAATTTGTGAGATATTCACCTGTCCATTGAAAAGCAGCCACGTATCAGGGAAGCTTTAAGCGCTTAACAGTGGAGTCCATTGTAGACCATTTATCTCAGCAAGATCACTGGCCCAGACGCACGAGCACTTTGGTAGTCATGCGGTCGGATCATTCAACAGGATGAACCACAGTGACATTTTCCAACTTAAGCAAGTGTAGAGGAGAGGGCATGCCTTAGTCAGTGGCTCAACAAGTTTCAAGCTATCCAACAGTTAATCCTTAAGATTATATGCATACTTGAGGATGTTAGGAGCCAATGACTCTTTCCAGATCCAGCCTGGTTAGGACTAAGGAGAAGATGAAGCAGGGGTTGCTGGAACTGCACTTTCCGAACAGGGCAAACCCAGGGAATGATCAAACAGATGATTCGGCAGACGATTTTGGAGCCGCCAGATCGAACAGTATTTCGAGCTTCATAACTTAGGCCATGCACATAATTCCCATATAACCAAAAATGCAACAAAATATCCGAATCCAATAACTCTGATCTTCCAAGAAGCAATTGCACTTGTTATATCTGCAGCTGATATTCTCAGACACGGTCTCTAGATGGAATGGATTCACGCATCTAAAATCGCTGCTTGAGCTTTCATTCATCGACATCAACATTGTCACTGACAAGGACAAGTAACAACAGAAAATACCCTCAAAAGTGTAGTTTTTATTCCCATCTGGAAAAACAAAGAGCCTCGCCGGTTCGCCACTAATGACGTCGATACCTGAATCAGAGCTTCAGCCTTCAACCTGCAATAAGAATATGAACTTCATTAAGGCAAAATGAAATACGTCCATTGCGTTCCCATTCACGAAACTGAAACCTCTATAATCTTCAAAACTGGAAGTTCCCACAGAACCGAACGAAAACATCGTTAGTGGGAAATGAGTTAACAGTTGATGTTTCGTTTGATAATATGGTGAGACTACCGCCTGAGCCGTCTGGGATTCTGACAGCGGGACAGATTCGAGGCTCGACACTCTCGCTTCCAGCGAATCGAACTTCTGCTTCATCTGCGGACAAAATTAGCTCAAATCAGTAGAGAGCAATTAACCAGAACTTCAAGCTTCTGGGGAGATTCGACGTCTGTACTTCGGAGGAGAGGGCGTAGCGGTCGACCCAGAGATCCCTCCACACGAATTGGGAGATTGCAGCTGCCGTCGCCGTGAACCCCAGCCCGAACCACACCAACCTCGTCCTCAACATTCTTAATCCCCCAATCCCTTTCTTGCCCTAATCTCTACTGACCCAAATCTCTCCGCCTTGAAAACTGATCGGAAGCCCGAACCAAGGTAAATGAATGGGCCAAGAGAGCCGAGCCCGAGACGAGGCANCCAAGGTAAATGAATGGGCCAAGAGAGCCGAGACGAGGAATCTTCAGCTGGTCGGGCCGGGAATGACCGGACCGGTCTGGTCTGATTCCGATTCCGCCTTAAAATCTCGGTATTCCAGCAGGACCAGAACCGAGCCCAATGTCTCGGATTGGGGTCACTGCCAGCTTCTTCTTCACTCAAGGAAAGGCCATGTTCTAGGGGTGGAGGGCTGCAAGTTGGAGAGAGATTTGTGGATTCTGAAGTTGTCAGGTGGTTGCAGGAAGATGAAAGGGGATTAATAAACGAGGAAGCAGAAGAACTACTGAACATAACAGAGCATCTTATTTAGTCATTATCTCGAAACAGTATCATCAGCAATCACATCTTAATCCATTAACAAGTAAACATGCAGCATATCCTCCTAAAAACCAGTTGTCTATGTCTTGCTCAAGCATTCGAATCAGTCAAAAGCTGAAGATGCAACATCGATCCCCAAGCCTCATAGCCTGACGCTCCCAGAACCGGAGTTGTGGCGTTGGACATGACTTCTAGAGTTTATTGTAGTTTAACTGCTCTATTCTTGCTTAGTCTTTGTCAACAATTCGAGTCTTTGGGTGCCTGTGCTCGAAGCTCCTGTATTGCTAACAGCGCGGTGTTTGAACAGGGAGGAACTGGTCCTATAAGCAACCGCAGCTGCTCGATCTCATTGCTAATTTCCTTGTCAAGAGCTGCTGCAAAAATACCGTGACATAATTATGAAGCGCAGTTGGATCTATAAAGACTACGAATGGTCAAAATGAATCTCTTGGGATAAATAACAGAAGGGGATACATTACGCACATTCCTGCAACTGAGTACGCTGCTGAATTGTTTCAACTTGACCCTTCAGCTCCATGCCCTCAGCTTTGAGAGAATCGGAAGTTTTCTGCTTGTTAGATGATCCAACATCAAAGTGCTTATAGTTTCGTGAAACATTAAATCAATGAATGATAGATGGCAATTTGGTGTAGAGCTTGGTGCTCGTGCGAGGTTGTGTCGCTTCATTTCCCAGTAATGAAACCGATCTATTTACCTGTGCTAGCTCCAACTGAGCTGTCAAAACACACGATTCATCTTTTAAAGCATCAACTTTCTGCTGGAGCATAATCTTACGCATCTTCCTCTTCTCCCTGGACCTCTGAGCAGACAGTCGATTCGACATGATCCTATCATAATATCAGAACAAGACTTTCTGATCAAACCCATTTTGTCATGTTAGGGAAGATATGGAAGGATTATTTTCTTCCGTAAGTTCTTTCATCCAATTTTGCTAATGTACGGGTGCCAAGACTTAGCTTATCTCGGTTTAACAGTTATGGATCATAAGAATCTGTTCTGGTGGCACGCACTTCACAAGAAAAAGCATTGAACTGTCATCAAAATTCCAATTCTCAGAAAGCATGATGAGGGTACTCTTTTGGAGTGTGTCCATGGCAGCTTGAAGTAAAAGAAAATTCAGTTTCTCATATCTATAGTTTTGGAGATAAACACTCGTCGAACCAAATGAAGGATAGCTGTCAAATGCTTGAGTCATTTCCAAGAAAGGAACGCATCAGCCCAAACCAATGAATTACCTCTTGGCACGCTTCGGGTCTTCATTATAAATCCTCAGTAGTTTCTCATGTTGGGCAGCCTTCTTATTTCCGGGGGGAATGGTAGTCCCTGGCACAATTGGCATTCCCGTGCTGTCCGCGATCTTTAGTGCACCAGAAGCCACAGTGGTACACAGGGCCTCAGGCTGGTGTGACAGTACCGCTCGCATCTGCTCAGGATTCTGTGGATCAACCCCATTTATGCGTAGGAACTTGGCGAAGAAGCCATCCTCTGCCTCCTCCATTTCCTTCAGGATAGCCTCTCCATTCTCAGAGGCCATGCTGTCAACAGGCACCCGGTCAGGAATGGCGGTTTCCAGTGCTGGATTTACTTTCATACTGTCCTCAGGATAGGTCTGATCAGTACCGGATGAATTGGGCATTGTTTCTTCTGCGGGAAAATCGAAGTCGACCAAAGAGAAGAATAAATCTTCTTGCTCAATCGGTCTCTTCCCTTTATCCGCCATTGCACAAACTCGTAACACCTAGTAGGCAGAAGCCAAGACACAGGAAACATGGATTTGCCAGAAAAAAAAGGGTTAAGATCATGTCTAGAAAGATTTTCTACGTGATAAGACAATCGACTCCTAAAAAGACTCGAACCTAAAAGTGAGAGTTTTACTGTCATGTTAAGAAGGGTTTCCGTGACGAACAAGAAACTAGAGAGTCATCAATTAGCAGCCTCGAGGCTACCTGGGTTCATCGGAAGAACAAACAAGATTCTCCGTTGTCTGCAGAACAAATACATCATCGAGCTCACCTTAATCCTGAGAGTGTCTCGACAATCCGTATGCATGTACGTTTGCGTATAATTCATCAACTGCTGCCATGTTTTACACACGTACACACACATATACATACACATATTTGCACGATTCTGCGTGCCGAGACCGAGGGAAGACATTGATCTCCTCAGAGAAGAGAAGGATTTCATTTCCTTATATTTCCTTGTAACCAGAAAAAAAGCAAATGCATGTGATTTCCTGCCTGTTTAGAATTCCCCCTAATTATGACCCTTTTCTTCTTTCTCCCTCGTTCTTCCCTGAAAATATTGAATTCGAGAATTTTTCAATTATATTGGGCGAGGAGATCACATGCAATGATACTGCCACTCTCCGCCAATACGATTTAATAGTTATCACGGCGAGTACGGATGGTGGCGGCGGCGGCGGCGGTGGTGGTGGTGGTGGGCGTGTGTTCACGGAAATTCTGGGTAAGTGTGCGAGAAGTACAGACAATTCCTCACGTGGTCCACGTGGATAAATCTTTACGCCCGGCGCGTGTACCAGAAGCTCTATGCCCCCGCTTTTATTGTGATGGGAGGGAGAATACTTATCCCTTACAGACTGCCATCACGTTTGACCCCTCCACCCACCTCGACCCAAACCCCCGGCGCCACCCCCTCTCTCTCTCTCTCTCTCTCTGAGAGATCCAACAACGACGAAGCTGTCTGCTCCCACGGTGGGTCGGTGATCGTCTCTCCTCAACCCATTACCGTTTCCGATGGCCTCTAACACCCCAGGTATGTGTTATCATTATTCCTTCAATAGGTTTTCACTCGTGTTCTTGCTCTATCCCCTTGCTGGGTTTGTTTTTGCTTCGCCGCCCGTTGGCTTTAGGATTTGATAATGCGTCGGAATTTGCCAAATTTCCTCTTGCCCTGATGCTTCGCACTAATTTTGCGAACCGCTGAAGTGCTATTACCCATTTCAATGGTGAAGGGTTTCGTCAATATATATTAATCTCGGAAATTTGTGACAAGTGTATGAGAAAATCCGGGTTTTATGAATGTACTCTGGAAAATTTTCCTGTCTCTGTAGTTGGTCTTGACTCTCAGACCTGTGACTGCAGCTGGTGATCTGCCGCCGAAGCCCTGGGAACAGGCGGGTCGGTCATCGGGCCCAGCACCCTTCAAACCGCCATCTGCAGGCAACACCAGCGATGTAGTTGAGGCTTCTGGGACTGCAAATCCTGGTGAGATCGTCCCAGCGAATAACAGGAATGCAGCTGCAAACACAAGCTCTCTGACTCGGCCCATGCCTAGTAGGCCGTGGGAGCAGCAGAACTATGGGAGCACCTATGGAGGTAATCAGTTTGTTGCTTATCTATGTCAGTTGACGAAAGTTAATGGTGCAATTCGTGATTTCTTGGATCACCCACTGCAATGTTTCATTGATGGTTTCTGCTGCAGGGTATGGTTCTGGTCTGAATTATAACTCTGGATATGGCTCGGGAATGTATGGATCTTCAGTTGGTGGATATGGAGCGTCATTTGGTGGCGGGCTGTATGGTAGTGGAATGTACAGAGGAGGTTATGGTGGGCTTTATGGTGGTTCTGGCATGTATGGTGGTTATGGAGGAGGAATGTACGGTAACAATTTTGGAGGTCCCATGAGTGGTTTTGGCACAGGCACGGGCCCATACAATCAGGATCCAAACAACCCTTATGGTGGTCCACCTTCTCCTCCAGGTTTCTGGATCTCCTTTCTTCGAGTGGTAAGGGGACAGTTGGCCCTTTTCATCCTAATGAATTCTGTTTTGTGATGAAAGCATTAAAAGCTTTCCTTTTCCTTTTCATTTTGGTTAAGAGAAAGGGTATAAGGTGGAGAGGTTAAATGTATTTTCTTTCTTAGAGACAGGGGGTTTGGTATCAGCATATTACCCTCGACATGGAATGAAGTGGACTCTTCATTCCCCTTTCTTCCTCTCTTTATATCCCCTTTTAGACCCCTGTGACAAAAAAAAATGCATTGTCACATAAGGGGCTAGTTAGTTTACCTCTCACTTAGTTTCCTGTTGGCAATGGTGGCAGATGGAAGGTGTGGTAATGTTCTTTGGTCGTGTGGCAATGCTGATTGACCAGAACACCCAGGCTTTTCACATGTTTATATCTGCCCTTCTTCAGGTCTGCTTCTCTTTCAGTGCATTTCTTCCCTACGAGACCACATCTGCTGAGATCTGAGTGTTGATGATGATTAATGTTTCTTTCTTTCTTTTTTTGCAGCTTTTTGATCGCTCAGGGATGTTGTATGGCGAATTGGCTAGGTTCGTGTTGAGAATTCTGGGCATAAGAACTAAGCGCAAGAGGGTCCATCCACCACCAGGGCCCAATGGGCACCCTAGTGCACCTGGTGCCCCCGTGCTTCAGGGCAGTCAGCATTACATCGAGGGACCAAAGGCAGCTCCCACTGGTGCATGGGATGGTTTATGGGGTGACAATTCCAGCAGTTAGAACTTTCAAATAAACGAGATACTGAAGAATTACAAGGTACATTGGGTAAAAGTAGAACACTGACACTAAATGGTCAAGTCATGACTCACAGAGTTTGCTGATCAATTTCTATATGCAGAAAATGCCTCTGCGCTTCTAAGAGATGGGCCCCTGACCCGGAGTTGGGCGGGAGACAGAAATAGAGATACAGGAAGACAGAAGGCGCACTTATGTCAATGAGGTTGATGCTGGGAGCGGTCTTTGGGGTACTGGGGACACTATGGGCTGAATTTCTCTCTGGTCTATAAAGTGACTTCTGTAATGAAATTGTAAAATTGTAATGGAGGATATCTGTTGTAGCCTGAGCATAAAAATCGAGTTACTTGTTGTGGAACATGAATTGGTGGACGATTCCATACTACCCCCCGATAGGCTTGTGTATGCAAGTCCTGTCCCCTGGAGTGGCTATTTTGCCCTGTGGCTCGACCTGACAGGACTCTGCTTGTATGCAACCGCTCTCTGAATCCGAGTCCACTTAAGACTCCTTAAGATGGACAGCCTTCCTGGCATGAAACCATCGACATCTTCTAGGAAGAGCCTCGACCCCCTTATACACTGATAAAATTGAACTGCGGTGGATTAGGGTGATTTTGGCGGATCTGTCCTTAGTGAGATTTGGTAAGATTATTGGGAGGAATTAAGTTTAATTAAACATGATTTTAGTAGAGGGAAACAATTTTCAACCACTGCCTTGTCATCTCAAGAAGGGGGTAGACACAGTTTGGTCTTTAAAGCAGTCTCACTTTCATGTATGATTACAGGTGCAGTTACTGAAGATCGTTCAGAAACAGCTGCTGTCGTATGACAGAATGCACATATCTACACTGAGATAATCGCTCATTTGCACTCCTCTTTAAATGACTCCTGGGCAAGAAGAAGATAAGAAAATGGAAATTGCTCGAGTCTTCAAGATCTCAGTCAGCACCAATGTCCGGATCATCGGGATCAAAATCCTTGACCTTCACATCTGTATCTTCTCCATACTGGATGCAGTTGTCAATTTGAGATAGAACATACTGTATACTGCAGACAATAATCAACACCAGACAGCCTCAGGCTCTGAAAACGAATTTGACTAAAAGCAATCAAGGATTCATAACTACTAGAGAGAGGGGGCGAGAAACCTGCTCTCCTTCCTCAGATCGAGAGGCACAAAGCTGACCATACTATACTCATCCACCTAAGACATGAAACAGAATTGCCCAATCAGAAGAGCCAAAGGGATCGAGCAATTATCTTCTCCAGATCATATATAAGGATGACTCTAATAGACAGCACCTTCAACCATCGCAATTTAAAAGGAAATGGGAGAGTGGATGTGCCACAAAGAAATTAATGAACAGCCTCAGGACCTTTAGTTCATGGATCAAAAAGAAGTAAATTTTGGCAGCTAATTCAAACAGAATAATGTTCAAACTTAGAATGGTCCCTTGAAACTGAACACAGAAAGCTACTGAGAGCTCCTCACTTGAATAAAGCACTAAGGTGGAAACAAAGTTGAATATGTTGGCTAAAGTCATCGTCATCTATTTAATAATTAACAATATTATTTGGCCATGACATTATGGCCTAATCAATAACTCACCAGTTCAGCTAAAGCTTTATTTAACTTCTCAAATTGGGGAGCCATCCTCAAGTTCAACTCTGACAGAAGAATTCGAGGCTCTGGATTCAGATAGCTAACATAAAATGGCATAAAAAACAAGTTAAGAGAATCAAATGTAGACAAAGAAAAAATATGACAGAAGGAAATAAATAAAGAGAGAGTAGAGAGAGAGAACTTACTCTTCGATATCCCTTTTATTCTTCACGAGATCCATTTTGGACAAAATGTTCACATGGGGCAGTTCAAGTTGGATCATTGCAGACAGAGAAGCCATGCACCCACTTATGAATTTGGTCACATCAGTTATGAACTGGTAAATAAATTCAAATGTCTCAACTTGAGTTTCCAAATGAATCCAAATATACCAGAAAATTAGAAATGCAAGAACAAGTAAAGAAGAATAATCCAATATAAAACAAAAACCTGTGAATCAAGCAAGTAAACAGCACAGACACTGAAGTTCTTCCGCTGTAAGTGCTCAACAAAATTCTTAAGCACTGGTACATGAGAAAACAACTCTATCTGACCTGTAGAAAAACATCATAGTAACTCCAATGTATCTATCTAAGCCAATATAAAATTTGCCCAAGTTCAAGCAGAAAAGGTTGTATGGCATTACCTGGACAGTCAAAAACCAAGTAGTCATCATCTAAGAAATTTTCCAACTCCTCAGTCAACCAATCATCCAGGTTTTCTTCAAGGTGTCTAAGGGAGACAATTAAGGTCATTCAAACTATTTAAGCGTTATCGGTACAAGGATACCGTCATACTGAGCTATCAGAGACAAAATAATAATAATAATAATAATAATAATAGGATCCCATTGACAGGGAAGGTAGATGAAAAATCAAATAAAAGGATACTCCATGCAGTAAATAAGGCCACCATTTGGGCCTAGCCCTAATTCTTCCATGACATCATCCAAGGAGATGAGTTCTCTAATATCTACAAGAAAATGATACTGTCAAAAGGTTGCAATAGGATGTAACCAAAATTTACAGGGGGAAAAAAGAGAGGCTCTACATTTACCTGTGGCCACAGGATAATCAAAATTCTCAGCAGCAGGATCTAGATTAATTACATGTATAGTCCGCCCAATTGTTTGACAGTGTTGGTAGAGACTAGAGCAGTATGTTGACTGCCAAAGAATGAATGCATCAGTTCCACAGGCAAATTTTATCATGTGGCATAGCAGAAGAGTCAAATTAAGCATCGCTGAAAGCCAAAGAAGTAGGAACATATAAAATCTGGCAATAAAACAAGCAATCAGATTAGACTATTCATATTTGATTCAAGTATGAAATTCACTAATGTTTGCAATTTATTTTGCGTCACTGTTTCTTTTTTATATAGATGTGAAAGTTTGCTGTTCAAAGAGCTTCCTCTCTCAACATCAGATTGAACTAACAGTAGTCTGTAACTCAGGCAAATTATTTGCAATTTCCCATCTCTTCTCCTGTCACTGAATGGCCATAACTTAAAAGTGAACTGTTACGAAATGCATAAGTTACCTTTCCGCTGCCTGCAGGGCCAATGACCAGCTGTGCATAGCCCATGGTAGCGTTATCACGATGCAAGGCAGAAACGGATGCAGCAAAGGGGATGCAAATTTAGCAGAGGGTCTGAAAGATGCGAACGGATTGGAGGACAGCAACTGCAATATATGCAGTACACCAAACACCCACAGCAAACAGGTAGTTCAGCAAATCAGATGAAGACATAATATCAACCCAGCATAGAGCAACGACTTCATGGAAAAAGAACCTGCATTGTTCACCAAAAATGCATCACCACCAACACTGGGGAAAAAAGGGAGGAACATTTTCCGTTCCTTTCCCCTGATAATAACCAAGTCTTGTTTGACTAAATCCACTCCAAAGGAAGCATAAGCCAATCAGAACCTCATGAACGGAGCTCAAGCATTATCATTCTAAATACCAGAAAGAGGGGTTGAAGCAAAAGGCAGCTAAGCAAACGTAGAGTACAGAAAACAAAGCTAGTTAAAACGCTTCAAAGATCAAAGCTCTGAAACAGCTAGAGAGAATTTTTTTTTTAAAGAAATCGTAAATCGCCTGAACTCACGAAAACCCAGAAAGGCTTAACTGAAAACCAGTGCTGACGATCGAATCAACAGACGATGACGGGCCAAATGACAGAGCTGAGGGGAACGCAGCAGGAGAGAGACAGGAAGATTGTTCTTAGGAGGGGCGGGGGTTCGCCTGTTTCAGGGAAAAGCAGAAGCCCTAATGTCTCAATTGGAGGGGGTTTTTCTTCCGTGAAGAAAAAGAATAAAATTGGCGGCGGACAAGAAAATTTGTGCACAGCGAAGAAATTACNCGTAATTTTTTATATCGACATATTCGGTAATTAATTAATTAATATATAATATAAAATTTATTATTAATTCTTAAATATAACCTTGACAATCTCGAATTAAAACCTACTTATTGCATATAATTAGTTTCCCAAGACTATGACACTTAGAAAAACAAAAGAGTAAGTTGTCATTGTCGCATATATGCAAAATGACTCTTCAAGGGTGAATCTTTGATTAGTGAAAAGTCATTTTTACCCCCATCTTGTGTCCCAATATTCAGAATTATCATGAATATGTGTGTCTCACATCTAATTGAACACAAGTTATATAAATTAATCAGCATAATCTTAATGTATTTTTATGCAAAAATAATAAAAAAATTAAGGCTAATAAAATCAAAAGCAGAGGAGGAGATTCGATATTAAACAAATTACTCTTAATTTTTTAAAATTAAAAAAAATACTACTTATGGTATTAAAAAAAAGGTACGTATCAGGCAAAGTCAAAGCAAGTTTCCCTTCACAGTGCGATGGGTAGATCCGTCATTTTACATCCTCCCCCACAATGCAGAAGATCGCAAGGAACCTGACTGGACGACAAGAAATAACAAGGTTCTCCGTCTCGTCGTCATTTTTCGTCAGAATAGAAACCAACCCGCAAACCCTAAATCTTCCCCGCTCCTTCGGACTGCGAGTCACCGGTGTCGAGCAAGATCAGGGCCAGAGCTCTCCCTTCCTCGATCTGTCGCATTTGCTCTCTCAGGAGCCTTAGTTGCCCCTTAATTTGACGGGGAGCATCCGCAATTCCGCACCTTCGATTTGTGTGTTGCTGTACTCAGTTGGCCGACTGGAATCGCAAAATTTGAGCCGTTTCAGCGGATTCTTGACGCGTAAGTTGAGTTCTTGCTACGGCCGTGGGGTAGTGCTACGAGAGGATAAAGAAGGGTAGTGACAGGATCTGGAAACGATCGTGAATTGAACGAGTGCGGGTCGTGATTTGAAGTCAGAATGTGTTTCTATGCTTTCCATGCCTCAGGTTCTGTTCTTTGACTTGTCCTAGGTAAGTTATCTTTCGTTGTATCGACATTTCCTCTTGCTTCATGTCAGCTTTCTGTTTTTTTTTTTTTTCACTTTCTTTCCCTTTGCAGTAGCTTTTGCCTGTTTTCTGTTAATATCAGTTGGTTAAACTAAAGACCTTTCTATCTTTCACTCACTCAACTCCCATAGTTTAGAACTTAGTAAAAGGATCAGTATTAAGTGATTGATTTGATTCTACGTCAGATTAGAGGGCGCATGTTGAAGAAGATGCAACTGTGTTACCTAGATAAAGATTGTCATTGTAGAGTTGAGTTGTGCAGAAGCCGGAGAACCCAATTGAATGCGTCCCTATCTGATAGTGCTGTAGAAAAAGAGCGTCAATTTATTCTGAGTACTTTGCTTTCTAGAATCCACGAAAGATGACTTTTGCTTCTGATATTATTTGGATCATTTTCTTCTGAGAAGATTTGGATAGTTTTCATTTTATCTGATATACTTAAGCAGCTAGCATCTTTTCATAGGGAACATATGGTATATGTCATGATGAGATAGAATGGGATAGGCCCTTCTCTGTTTTTACTCTGTGAAAAGGCATCAGCGGTATATTTCACTAAAGCAAAGAGTATGCACTTGTTTCCCCTGCCAATGATAAACTATCGACAGTGCTATTGACTGTTTTCCACTGCCTCTATTAGTGGGATTGAAAGACCCCTTTGGATCTTATTGTATTGGACTTCTTCATTTCAGCTAAATTTTTGCATTGTTCCCTGCTGCTGCTCCTGTTGTTGTTGTCGTCATCATCGTTGTTCTTGTTATTAGCCTCCTTTATAAGATTTACAGGCTCATAATGCTGGTTTATTTATTTTTGAAAATAATTTGTAAACTTTTCATTGTGGAACCTGCAGTTAATATTTCTCTGATTCTTGAGACATTGAACATGGATCTTGAAGAAAAAAAGTTTGGAAGAGGTAAGATTTTGTTAATCATTTGCACTTCCCCTTCAAACTCATGACAGTTACTGTTGGCTGTTATTGGCATCATGAATGCCTACTCTTGGTGGCATCTTGTATAATACTTTTCCACATTTCAAAATTGTTTACGGATGGCAAAATACCAGAATTAATTTGCTATCTGATGCACTGAATCATTTATATAATTGTC